>CM073140.1:0-242500 GCA_037039145.1 Fundulus diaphanus
TTGGTCCTTCTGACACCAAATAAGTCATTTTGGAGGCTCTAATGCACGTGGGTGTTCAAAAAATGTAATGGTTAGAATTCACTTCTGAAACCTCAGAAAGGCAGAAATTGGAAGCCAAATATGCTGCAAATGAACATTCTATGTGCCCGGTCATTAGAAACAGCAGAACACTTTTTAAACCCAGTGAAATTCAAATTTAACATGTTTCAGACAATTTGTGCGTTAAACAGAAGGGATCTGTCCAAAAACTAGGGTTTTTGGAAACACTGCTAAAACCTTGTAAGGAGACCTTATTTGGTCCTTCCGACACCTAAATAAGTCATTTTGGCTGCTCGAATGCAAGTGGGTTGTCAAAAAATGTAATGGTTATAATTCACTTCTGAAACTTCAGAAAGGCAGAAATTGGAAGCCAAATATGCTGCAAATGAACATTCTATGTGCCCGTCATTAGAAACAGCAGAACACTTTTTAAACCCAGTGAAAATCAAATGTAACATGTTTCAGACAATTTGTGCGCTAAATCAGAAGAGAGCTTTCCAAAAACTATGGTGTTTAGATACACTGCTAAAACCTTGTGGGGAGACCTTATTTGGTCCTTCCGACACCTAAATAAGTCATTTTGGCTGCTCTAATGCAAGTGGGTTGTAAAAAAATGTAATGGTTATAATTCACTTCTGAAACCTCAGAAAGGCAGAAATGGGAAGCCAAATATGCTGCAAATGAACATTCTATGTGCCCGGTCATTAGAAACAGCAGAACACTTTTTAAACCCAGTGAAATTCAAATTTAACATGTTTCAGACAATTTGTGCGCTAAATCAGAAGAGAGCTGTCCAAAAACTAGGGTGTTTAGAAACACTGCTAAAAACCTTTTGGGGAGACCTTATTTGGTCCTTCTGACACCAAATAAGTCATTTTGGAGGCTCTAATGCAAGTGGGTTGTCAAAAAATTTAATGGTTAGAATTCACTTCTGAAAGCTCAGAAAGGCAGAAATTGGAAGCCAAATATGCTGCAAATGAACATTCTATGTGCCCGGTCATTAGAAACAGCAGAACACTTTTTAAACCCAGTGAAATTCAAATTTAACATGTTTCAGACAATTTGTGCGCTAAATCAGAAGAGAGCTTTCCAAAAACTAGGGTGTTTGAAACACTGCTAAAACCTTGTGGGGAGACTTTATTTGGTCCTTCTGACACCTAAATAAGTCATTTTGGCCGCTCTAATGCAAGTGTGTTGTCAAAAAATGTAATGGTTAGAATTCACTTCTGAAACCTCAGAAAGGCAGAAATTGAAGCCAAATATGCTGCAAATGACATTCTATGAGCCCGGACATTAGAAACAGCAGAACACTGTTTAAAACCAGTGAATTCAAAATTTAACATGTTTCAGACAATTTGTGCGTTAAACAGGAGGGATCTGTCCAAAAACTAGGGTTTTTGGAAACACTGCTAAAATCTTGTAAGGAGACCTTATTTGGTCCTTCCGACACCTAAATAAGTCATTTTGGCTGCTCTAATGCAAGTGGGTTGTCAAAAAATGTAATGGTTATAATTCACTTCTGAAACCTCAGAAAGGCAGAAATTGGAAGCCAAATATGCTGCAAATGAACATTCTATGTGCCCGGTCATTAGAAACAGCAGAACACTTTTTAAACCCAGTGAAATTCAAATTTAACATGTTTCAGACAATTTGTGCGCTAAATCAGAAGAAAGCTGTCCAAAAACTAGGGTGTTTAGAAACACTGCTAAAACCTTTTGGGGAGACCTTATTTGGTCCTTCTGACACCAAATAAGTCATTTTGGAGGCTCTAATGCAAGTGGGTGTTCAAAAAATGTAATGGTTAGAATTCACTTCTGAAACCTCAGAAGGCAGAAATTGGAAGCCAAATATGCTGCAAATGAACATTCTATGTGCCCGGTCATTAGAAACAGCAGAACACTTTTTAAACCCAGTGAAATTCAAATTTAACATGTTTCAGACAATTTGTGCGTTAAACAGAAGGGATCTGTCCAAAAACTAGGGTTTTTGGAAACACTGCTAAAACCTTGTAAGGAGACCTTATTTGGTCCTTCCGACACCTAAATAAGTCATTTTGGCTGCTCGAATGCAAGTGGGTTGTCAAAAAATGTAATGGTTATAATTCACTTCTGAAACTTCAGAAAGGCAGAAATTGGAAGCCAAATATGCTGCAAATGAACATTCTATGTGCCCGGTCATTAGAAACAGCAGAACACTTTTTAAACCCAGTGAAAATCAAATGTAACATGTTTCAGACAATTTGTGCGCTAAATCAGAAGAGAGCTTTCCAAAAACTATGGTGTTTAGATACACTGCTAAAACCTTGTGGGGAGACCTTATTTGGTCCTTCCGACACCTAAATAAGTCATTTTGGCTGCTCTAATGCAAGTGGGTTGTAAAAAAATGTAATGGTTATAATTCACTTCTGAAACCTCAGAAAGGCAGAAATGGGAAGCCAAATATGCTGCAAATGAACATTCTATGTGCCCGGTCATTAGAAACAGCAGAACACTTTTTAAACCCAGTGAAATTCAAATTTAACATGTTTCAGACAATTTGTGCGCTAAATCAGAAGAGAGCTGTCCAAAAACTAGGGTGTTTAGAAACACTGCTAAAACCTTTTGGGGAGACCTTATTTGGTCCTTCTGACACCAAATAAGTCATTTTGGAGGCTCTAATGCAAGTGGGTTGTCAAATAATTTAATGGTTAGAATTCACTTCTGAAACCTCAGAAAGGCAGAAATTGGAAGCCAAATATGCTGCAAATGAACATTCTATGTGCCCGGTCATTAGAAACAGCAGAACACTTTTTAAACCCAGTGAAATTCAAATTTAACATGTTTCAGACAATTTGTGCGTTAAACAGAAGGGATCTGTCCAAAAACTAGGGTTTTTGGAAACACTGCTAAAACCTTGTAAGGAGACCTTATTTGGTCCTTCTGACACCAAATAAGTCATTTTGGCCGCTCTAATGCAAGTGGGTTGTCAAAAAATGTAATGGTTAGAATTCACTTCTGAAACCTCAGAAAGGCAGAAATTGGAAGCCAAATATGCTGCAAATGAACATTCTATGAGCCCGGTCATTAGAAACAGCAGAAAACGGTTTAAACCCAGTGAAATTCAAATTTAACATGATTCGGACAATTTTTGCGTTAAACAGAAGGGAGCTGTCCAAAAACTAGGGTTTTTGGAAACACTGCTAAAACCTTGTAAGGAGACCTTATTTGGTCCTTCTGACATCTAAATAAGTCATTTTGGCTGCTCTAATGCAAGTGGGTTGTAAAAAAATGTAATGGTTATAATTCACTTCTGAAACCTCAGAAAGGCAGAAATTGGAAGCCAAATATGCTGCAAATGAACATTCTATGTGCCCGGTCATTAGAAACAGCAGAACACTTTTTAAACCCAGTGAAATTCAAATTTAACATGTTTCAGACAATTTGTGCGCTAAATCAGAAGAAAGCTGTCCAAAAACTAGGGTGTTTAGAAACACTGCTAAAACCTTTTGGGGATACCTTATTTGGTCCTTCCGACACCTAAATAAGTCATTTTGGCTGCTCTAATGCAAGTGGGTTGTAAAAAAATGTAATGGTTATAATTCACTTCTGAAACCTCAGAAAGGCAGAAATTGGAAGCCAAATATGCTGCAAATGAACATTCTATGTGCCCGGTCATTAGAAACAGCAGAACACTTTTCAAACCCAGTGAAATTCAAATTTAACATGTTTCAGACAATTTGTGCGTTAAACAGAAGGGATCTGTCCAAAAACTAGGGTTTTTGGAAACACTGCTAAAACCTTGTAAGGAGACCTTATTTGGTCCTTCCGAAACCTAAATAAGTCATTTTGGCTGCTCTAATGCAAGTGGGTTGTCAAAAAATGTAATGGTTATAATTCACTTCTGAAACCTCAGAAAGGCAGAAATTGGAAGCCAAATATGCTGCAAAATGAACATTCTATGTGCCCGGTCATTAGAAACAGCAGAACACTTTTTAAACCCAGTGAAATTCAAATTTAACATGTTTCAGACAATTTGTGCGTTAAACAGAAGGGATCTGTCCAAAAACTAGGGTTTTTGGAAACACTGTTAAAACCTTGTAAGGAGACCTTATTTGGTCCTTCCGAAACCTAAATAAGTCATTTTGGCTGCTCTAATGCAAGTGGGTTGTAAAAAAATGTAATGGTTATAATTCACTTCTGAAACCTCAGAAAGGCATAAATTGGAAGCCAAATATGCTGAAAATGAACATTCTATGAGCCCAATCATTAGAAACAGCAGAACACTTTTTAAACCCAGTGAAATTCAAATTTAACATGTTTCAGACAATTTGTGCGCTAAATCAGAAGAGAGCTGTCCAAAAACTAGGGTGTTTAGAAACACTGCTAAAACCTTTTGGGGATACCTTATTTGGTCCTTCCGACACCTAAATAAGTCATTTTGGCTGCTCTAATGCAAGTGGGTTGTAAAAAAATGTAATGGTTATAATTCACTTCTGAAACCTCAGAAAGGCAGAAATTGGAAGCCAAATATGCTGCAAATGAACATTCTATGTGCCCGGTCATTAGAAACAGCAGAACACTTTTTAAACCCAGTGAAATTCAAATTTAACATGTTTCAGACAATTTGTGCGCTAAATCAGAAGAGAGCTGTCCAAAAACTAGGGTGTTTAGAAACACTGCTAAAACCTTTTGGGGAGACCTTATTTGGTCCTTCTGACACCAAATAAGTCATTTTGGAGGCTCTAATGCAAGTGGGTTGTCAAAAAATTTAATGGTTAGAATTCACTTCTGAAACCTCAGAAAGGCATAAATTGGAAGCCAAATATGCTGAAAATGAACATTCTATGAGCCCAATCATTAGAAACAGCAGAACACTTTTTAAACCCAGTGAAATTCAAATTTAACATGTTTCAGACAATTTGTGCGCTAAATCAGAAGAGAGCTGTCCAAAAACTAGGGTGTTTAGAAACACTGCTAAAACCTTTTGGGGATACCTTATTTGGTCCTTCCGACACCTAAATAAGTCATTTTGGCTGCTCTAATGCAAGTGGGTTGTAAAAAAATTTAATGGTTATAATTCACTTCTGAAACCTCAGAAAGGCAGAAATTGGAAGCCAAATATGCTGCAAATGAACATTCTATGTGCCCGGTCATTAGAAACAGCAGAACACTTTTTAAACCCAGTGAAATTCAAATTTAACATGTTTCAGACAATTTGTGCGCTAAATCAGAAGAGAGCTGTCCAAAAACTAGGGTGTTTAGAAACACTGCTAAAACCTTTTGGGGAGACCTTATTTGGTCCTTCTGACACCAAATAAGTCATTTTGGAGGCTCTAATGCAAGTGGGTTGTCAAAAAATTTAATGGTTAGAATTCACTTCTGAAAGCTCAGAAAGGCAGAAATTGGAAGCCAAATATGCTGCAAATGAACATTCTATGTGCCCGGTCATTAGAAACAGCAGAACACTTTTTAAACCCAGTGAAATTCAAATTTAACATGTTTCAGACAATTTGTGCGCTAAATCAGAAGAGAGCTTTCCAAAAACTAGGGTGTTTGGAAACACTGCTAAAACCTTGTGGGGAGACTTTATTTGGTCCTTCTGACACCTAAATAAGTCATTTTGGCCGCTCTAATGCAAGTGTGTTGTCAAAAAATGTAATGGTTAGAATTCACTTCTGAAACCTCAGAAAGGCAGAAATTGGAAGCCAAATATGCTGCAAATGAACATTCTATGAGCCCGGACATTAGAAACAGCAGAACACTGTTTAAAACCAGTGAAATTCAAATTTAACATGTTTCAGACAATTTGTGCGTTAAACAGGAGGGATCTGTCCAAAAACTAGGGTTTTTGGAAACACTGCTAAAATCTTGTAAGGAGACCTTATTTGGTCCTTCCGACACCTAAATAAGTCATTTTGGCTGCTCTAATGCAAGTGGGTTGTCAAAAAATGTAATGGTTATAATTCACTTCTGAAACCTCAGAAAGGCAGAAATTGGAAGCCAAATATGCTGCAAATGAACATTCTATGTGCCCGGTCATTAGAAACAGCAGAACACTTTTTAAACCCAGTGAAATTCAAATTTAACATGTTTCAGACAATTTGTGCGCTAAATCAGAAGAAAGCTGTCCAAAAACTAGGGTGTTTAGAAACACTGCTAAAACCTTTTGGGGAGACCTTATTTGGTCCTTCTGACACCAAATAAGTCATTTTGGAGGCTCTAATGCAAGTGGGTGTTCAAAAAATGTAATGGTTAGAATTCACTTCTGAAACCTCAGAAAGGCAGAAATTGGAAGCCAAATATGCTGCAAATGAACATTCTATGTGCCCGGTCATTAGAAACAGCAGAACACTTTTTAAACCCAGTGAAATTCAAATTTAACATGTTTCAGACAATTTGTGCGTTAAACAGAAGGGATCTGTCCAAAAACTAGGGTTTTTGGAAACACTGCTAAAACCTTGTAAGGAGACCTTATTTGGTCCTTCCGAAACCTAAATAAGTCATTTTGGCTGCTCGAATGCAAGTGGGTTGTCAAAAAATGTAATGGTTATAATTCACTTCTGAAACTTCAGAAAGGCAGAAATTGGAAGCCAAATATGCTGCAAATGAACATTCTATGTGCCCGGTCATTAGAAACAGCAGAACACTTTTTAAACCCAGTGAAAATCAAATGTAACATGTTTCAGACAATTTGTGCGCTAAATCAGAAGAGAGCTTTCCAAAAACTATGGTGTTTAGATACACTGCTAAAACCTTGTGGGGAGACCTTATTTGGTCCTTCCGACACCTAAATAAGTCATTTTGGCTGCTCTAATGCAAGTGGGTTGTAAAAAAATGTAATGGTTATAATTCACTTCTGAAACCTCAGAAAGGCAGAAATGGGAAGCCAAATATGCTGCAAATGAACATTCTATGTGCCCGGTCATTAGAAACAGCAGAACACTTTTTAAACCCAGTGAAATTCAAATTTAACATGTTTCAGACAATTTGTGCGCTAAATCAGAAGAGAGCTGTCCAAAAACTAGGGTGTTTAGAAACACTGCTAAAACCTTTTGGGGAGACCTTATTTGGTCCTTCTGACACCAAATAAGTCATTTTGGAGGCTCTAATGCAAGTGGGTTGTCAAATAATTTAATGGTTAGAATTCACTTCTGAAACCTCAGAAAGGCAGAAATTGGAAGCCAAATATGCTGCAAATGAACATTCTATGTGCCCGGTCATTAGAAACAGCAGAACACTTTTTAAACCCAGTGAAATTCAAATTTAACATGTTTCAGACAATTTGTGCGTTAAACAGAAGGGATCTGTCCAAAAACTAGGGTTTTTGGAAACACTGCTAAAACCTTGTAAGGAGACCTTATTTGGTCCTTCTGACACCAAATAAGTCATTTTGGCCGCTCTAATGCAAGTGGGTTGTCAAAAAATGTAATGGTTAGAATTCACTTCTGAAACCTCAGAAAGGCAGAAATTGGAAGCCAAATATGCTGCAAATGAACATTCTATGAGCCCGGTCATTAGAAACAGCAGAAAACGGTTTAAACCCAGTGAAATTCAAATTTAACATGATTCGGACAATTTTTGCGTTAAACAGAAGGGAGCTGTCCAAAAACTAGGGTTTTTGGAAACACTGCTAAAACCTTGTAAGGAGACCTTATTTGGTCCTTCTGACATCTAAATAAGTCATTTTGGCTGCTCTAATGCAAGTGGGTTGTAAAAAAATGTAATGGTTATAATTCACTTCTGAAACCTCAGAAAGGCAGAAATTGGAAGCCAAATATGCTGCAAATGAACATTCTATGTGCCCGGTCATTAGAAACAGCAGAACACTTTTTAAACCCAGTGAAATTCAAATTTAACATGTTTCAGACAATTTGTGCGCTAAATCAGAAGAAAGCTGTCCAAAAACTAGGGTGTTTAGAAACACTGCTAAAACCTTTTGGGGATACCTTATTTGGTCCTTCCGACACCTAAATAAGTCATTTTGGCTGCTCTAATGCAAGTGGGTTGTAAAAAAATGTAATGGTTATAATTCACTTCTGAAACCTCAGAAAGGCAGAAATTGGAAGCCAAATATGCTGCAAATGAACATTCTATGTGCCCGGTCATTAGAAACAGCAGAACACTTTTCAAACCCAGTGAAATTCAAATTTAACATGTTTCAGACAATTTGTGCGTTAAACAGAAGGGATCTGTCCAAAAACTAGGGTTTTTGGAAACACTGCTAAAACCTTGTAAGGAGACCTTATTTGGTCCTTCCGAAACCTAAATAAGTCATTTTGGCTGCTCTAATGCAAGTGGGTTGTCAAAAAATGTAATGGTTATAATTCACTTCTGAAACCTCAGAAAGGCAGAAATTGGAAGCCAAATATGCTGCAAATGAACATTCTATGTGCCCGGTCATTAGAAACAGCAGAACACTTTTTAAACCCAGTAAAATTCAAATTTAACATGTTTCAGACAATTTGTGCGCTAAATCAGAAGAGAGCTGTCCAAAAACTAGGGTGTTTAGAAACACTGCTAAAACCTTTTGGGGGAGACCTTATTTGGTCCTTCTGACACCAAATAATTCATTTTGGAGGCTCTAATGCAAGTGGGTTGTCAAAAAATGTAATGGTTAGAATTCACTTCTGAAACCTCAGAAAGGCATAAATTGGAAGCCAAATATGCTGAAAATGAACATTCTATGAGCCCAATCATTAGAAACAGCAGAACACTTTTTAAACCCAGTGAAATTCAAATTTAACATGTTTCAGACAATTTGTGCGCTAAATCAGAAGAGAGCTGTCCAAAAACTAGGGTGTTTAGAAACACTGCTAAAACCTTTTGGGGAGACCTTATTTGGTCCTTCTGACACCAAATAAGTCATTTTTTCCTGCTCTAATGCAAGTGGGTTGTCAAATAATTTAATGGTTAGAATTCACTTCTGAAACCTCAGAAAGGCAGAAATTGGAAGCCAAATATGCTGCAAATGAACATTCTATGTGCCCGGTCATTAGAAACAGCAGAACACTTTTCAAACCCAGTGAAATTCAAATTTAACATGTTTCAGACAATTTGTGCGTTAAACAGAAGGGATCTGTCCAAAAACTAGGGTTTTTGGAAACACTGCTAAAACCTTGTAAGGAGACCTTATTTGGTCCTTCCGAAACCTAAATAAGTCATTTTGGCTGCTCTAATGCAAGTGGGTTGTCAAAAAATGTAATGGTTATAATTCACTTCTGAAACCTCAGAAAGGCAGAAATTGGAAGCCAAATATGCTGCAAATGAACATTCTATGTGCCCGGTCATTAGAAACAGCAGAACACTTTTTAAACCCAGTAAAATTCAAATTTAACATGTTTAAGACAATTTGTGCGCTAAATCAGAAGAGAGCTGTCCAAAAACTAGGGTGTTTAGAAACACTGCTAAAACCTTTTGGGGAGACCTTATTTGGTCCTTCTGACACCAAATAATTCATTTTGGAGGCTCTAATGCAAGTGGGTTGTCAAAAAATGTAATGGTTAGAATTCACTTCTGAAACCTCAGAAAGGCATAAATTGGAAGCCAAATATGCTGAAAATGAACATTCTATGAGCCCAATCATTAGAAACAGCAGAACACTTTTTAAACCCAGTGAAATTCAAATTTAACATGTTTCAGACAATTTGTGCGCTAAATCAGAAGAGAGCTGTCCAAAAACTAGGGTGTTTAGAAACACTGCTAAAACCTTTTGGGGAGACCTTATTTGGTCCTTCTGACACCAAATAAGTCATTTTGGAGGCTCTAATGCAAGTGGGTTGTCAAATAATTTAATGGTTAGAATTCACTTCTGAAACCTCAGAAAGGCAGAAATTGGAAGCCAAATATGCTGCAAATGAACATTCTATGTGCCCGGTCATTAGAAACAGCAGAACACTTTTCAAACCCAGTGAAATTCAAATTTAACATGTTTCAGACAATTTGTGCGTTAAACAGAAGGGATCTGTCCAAAAACTAGGGTTTTTGGAAACACTGCTAAAACCTTGTAAGGAGACCTTATTTGGTCCTTCCGAAACCTAAATAAGTCATTTTGGCTGCTCTAATGCAAGTGGGTTGTCAAAAAATGTAATGGTTATAATTCACTTCTGAAACCTCAGAAAGGCAGAAATTGGAAGCCAAATATGCTGCAAATGAACATTCTATGTGCCCGGTCATTAGAAACAGCAGAACACTTTTTAAACCCAGTAAAATTCAAATTTAACATGTTTCAGACAATTTGTGCGCTAAATCAGAAGAGAGCTGTCCAAAAACTAGGGTGTTTAGAAACACTGCTAAAACCTTTTGGGGAGACCTTATTTGGTCCTTCTGACACCAAATAATTCATTTTGGAGGCTCTAATGCAAGTGGGTTGTCAAAAAATGTAATGGTTAGAATTCACTTCTGAAACCTCAGAAAGGCATAAATTGGAAGCCAAATATGCTGAAAATGAACATTCTATGAGCCCAATCATTAGAAACAGCAGAACACTTTTTAAACCCAGTGAAATTCAAATTTAACATGTTTCAGACAATTTGTGCGCTAAATCAGAAGAGAGCTGTCCAAAAACTAGGGTGTTTAGAAACACTGCTAAAACCTTTTGGGGAGACCTTATTTGGTCCTTCTGACACCAAATAAGTCATTTTGGAGGCTCTAATGCAAGTGGGTTGTGAAATAATTTAATGGTTAGAATTCACTTCTGAAACCTCAGAAAGGCAGAAATTGGAAGCCAAATATGCTGTAAATGAACATTCTATGAGCCCGGTCATTAGAAACAGCAGAAAACGGTTTAAACCCAGTGAAATTCAAATTTAACATGATTCGTACAATTTTTGCGTTAAACAGAAGGGAGCTGTCCAAAAACTAGGGTGTTTAGAAACACTGCTAAAACCTTTTGGGGATACCTTATTTGGTCCTTCCGACACCTAAATAAGTCATTTTGGCTGCTCTAATGCAAGTGGGTTGTAAAAAAATGTAGTGGTTATAATTCACTTCTGAAACCTCAGAAAGGCAGAAATTGGAAGCCAAATATGCTGCAAATGAACATTCTATGTGCCCGGTCATTAGAAACAGCAGAACACTTTTCAAACCCAGTGAAATTCAAATTTAACATGTTTCAGACAATTTGTGCGTTAAACAGAAGGGATCTGTCCAAAAACTAGGGTTTTTGGACACACTGCTAAAACCTTGTAAGGAGACCTTATTTGGTCCTTCTGACACCAAATAAGTCATTTTGGCCGCTCTAATGCAAGTGGGTTGTCAAAAAATGTAATGGTTAGAATTCACTTCTAAAACCTCAGAAAGGCAGAAATTGGAAGCCAAATATGCTGCAAATGAACATTCTATGAGCCCGGTCATTAGAAAGAGCAGAACACTGTTTAAACCCAGTGAAAATCAAATTTAACATGTTTCAGACAATTTCTGCGTTAAACAGAAGGGATCTGTCCAAAAACTAGGGTGTTTAGAAACACTGCTAAAACCTTTTGGGGAGACCTTATTTTGTCCTTCTGACACCAAATAAGTCATTTTGGAGGCTCTAATGCAAGTGGGTGTTCAAAAAATGTAAAGGTTAGAATTCACTTCTGAAACCTCAGAAAGGCAGAAATTGGAAGCCAAATATGCTGCAAATGAACATTCTATGTGCCCGGTCATTAGAAACAGCAGAACACTGTTTAAACCCAGTGAAATTCAAATTTAACATGTTTCAGACAATTTGTGCGTTAAACAGAAGGGATCTGTCCAAAAACTAGGGTTTTTGGAAACACTGCTAAAATCTTGTAAGGAGACCTTATTTGGTCCTTCCGACACCTAAATAAGTCATTTTGGCTGCTCTAATGCAAGTGGGTTGTCAAAAAATGTAATGGTTATAATTCACTTCTGAAACCTCAGAAAGGCAGAAATTGGAAGCCAAATATGCTGCAAATGAACATTCTATGTGCCCGGTCATTAGAAACAGCAGAACACTTTTTAAACCCAGTGAAATTCAAATTTAACATGTTTCAGACAATTTGTGCGTTAAACAGAAGGGATCTGTCCAAAAACTAGGGTTTTTGGAAACACTGCTAAAACCTTGTAAGGAGACCTTATTTGGTCCTTCCGAAACCTAAATAAGTCATTTTGGCTGCTCTAATGCAAGTGGGTTGTCAAAAAATGTAATGGTTAGAATTCACTTCTGAAACCTCAGAAAGGCAGAAATTGGAAGCCAAATATGCTGCAAATGAACATCCTATGAGCCCGATCATTAGAAAGAGCAGAACACTGTTTAAACCCAGTGAAATTCAAATTTAACATGTTTCAGACAATTTGTGCGTTAAACAGAAGGGATCTGTCCAAAAACTAGGGTTTTTGGAAACACTGCTAAAATCTTGTAAGGAGACCTTATTTGGTCCTTCCGACACCTAAATAAGTCATTTTGGCTGCTCTAATGCAAGTGGGTTGTCAAAAAATGTAATGGTTATAATTCACTTCTGAAACCTCAGAAAGGCAGAAATTGGAAGCCAAATATGCTGCAAATGAACATTCTATGTGCCCGGTCATTAGAAACAGCAGAACACTTTTCAAACCCAGTGAAATTCAAATTTAACATGTTTCAGACAATTTGTGCGTTAAACAGAAGGGATCTGTCCAAAAACTAGGGTTTTTGGAAACACTGCTAAAACCTTGTAAGGAGACCTTATTCGGTCCTTCCGACACCTAAATAAGTCATTTTGGCTGCTCTAATGCAAGTGGGTTGTCAAAAAATGTAATGGTTATAATTCACTTCTGAAACCTCAGAAAGGCAGAAATTGGAAGCCAAATATGCTGCAAATGAACATTCTATGTGCCCGGTCATTAGAAACAGCAGAACACTTTTTAAACCCAGTAAAATTCAAATTTAACATGTTTCAGACAATTTGTGCGCTAAATCAGAAGAGAGCTGTCCAAAAACTAGGGTGTTTAGAAACACTGCTAAAACCTTTTGGGGAGACCTTATTTGGTCCTTCTGACACCAAATAATTCATTTTGGAGGCTCTAATGCAAGTGGGTTGTCAAAAAATGTAATGGTTAGAATTCACTTCTGAAACCTCAGAAAGGCAGAAATTGGAAGCCAAATATGCTGAAAATGAACATTCTATGAGCCCAATCATTAGAAACAGCAGAACACTTTTTAAACCCAGTGAAATTCAAATTTAACATGTTTCAGACAATTTGTGCGCTAAATCAGGAGAGAGCTGTCCAAAAACTAGGGTGTTTAGAAACACTGCTAAAACCTTTTGGGGAGACCTTATTTGGTCCTTCTGACACCAAATAAGTCATTTTGGAGGCTCTAATGCAAGTGGATTGTCAAATAATTTAATGGTTAGAATTCACTTCTGAAACCTCAGAAAGGCAGAAATTGGAAGCCAAATATGCTGCAAATGAACATTCTATGTGCCCGGTCATTAGAAAGAGCAGAACACTTTTCAAACCCAGTGAAATTCAAATTTAACATGTTTCAGACAATTTGTGCGTTAAACAGAAGGGATCTGTCCAAAAACTAGGGTTTTTGGAAACACTGCTAAAACCTTGTAAGGAGACCTTATTTGGTCCTTCCGAAACCTAAATAAGTCATTTTGGCTGCTCTAATGCAAGTGGGTTGTCAAAAAATGTAATGGTTATAATTCACTTCTGAAACCTCAGAAAGGCAGAAATTGGAAGCCAAATATGCTGCAAATGAACATTCTATGTGCCCGGTCATTAGAAACAGCAGAACACTTTTTAAACCCAGTAAAATTCAAATTTAACATGTTTCAGACAATTTGTGCGCTAAATCAGAAGAGAGCTTTCCAAAAACTAGGGTGTTTGGAAACACTGCTAAAACCTTGTGGGGAGACCTTATTTGGTCCTTCTGACACCTAAATAAGTCATTTTGGCCGCTCTAATGCAAGTGGGTTGTCAAAAAATGTAATGGTTATAATTCACTTCTGAAACCTCAGAAAGGCAGAAATTGGAAGCCAAATATGCTGCAAATGAACATTCTATGTGCCCGGTCATTAGAAACAGCAGAACACTTTTTAAACCCAGTGAAATTCAAATTTAACATGTTTCAGACAATTTGTGCGCTAAATCAGAAGAGAGCTTTCCAAAAACTAGGGTGTTTGGAAACACTGCTAAAACCTTGTGGGGAGACCTTATTTGGTCCTTCTGACACCTAAATAAGTCATTTTGGCCGCTCTAATGCAAGTGGGTTGTCAAAAAATGTAATGGTTAGAATTCACTTCTGAAACCTCAGAAAGGCAGAAATTGGAAGCCAAATATGCTGAAAATGAACATTCTATGTGCCCGGTCATTAGAAACAGCAGAACACTTTTTAAACCCAGTGAAATTCAAATTTAACATGTTTCAGACAATTTGTGCGTTAAACAGAAGGGATCTGTCCAAAAACTAGGGTGTTTGGAAACACTGCTAAAACCTTGTAAGGAGACCTTATTTGGTCCTTCCGAAACCTAAATAAGTCATTTTGGCTGCTCTAATGCAAGTGGGTTGTCAAAAAATGTAATGGTTATAATTCACTTCTGAAACCTCAGAAAGGCAGAAATTGGAAGCCAAATATGCTGCAAAATGAACATTCTATGTGCCCGGTCATTAGAAACAGCAGAACACTTTTTAAACCCAGTGAAATTCAAATTTAACATGTTTCAGACAATTTGTGCGTTAAACAGAAGGGATCTGTCCAAAAACTAGGGTTTTTGGAAACACTGCTAAAACCTTGTAAGGAGACCTTATTTGGTCCTTCCGAAACCTAAATAAGTCATTTTGGCTGCTCTAATGCAAGTGGGTTGTCAAAAAATGTAATGGTTATAATTCACTTTTGAAACCTCAGAAAGGCAGAAATTGGAAGCCAAATATGCTGCAAAATGAACATTCTATGTGCCCGGTCATTAGAAACAGCAGAACACTTTTTAAACCCAGTGAAATTCAAATTTAACATGTTTCAGACAATTTGTGCGCTAAATCAGAAGGGATCTGTCCAAAAACTAGGGTTTTTGGAAACACTGCTAAAACCTTGTAAGGAGACCTTATTTGGTCCTTCTGACACCAAATAAGTCATTTTGGAGGCTCTAATGCAAGTGGGTGTTCAAAAAATGTAATGGTTATAATTCACTTCTGAAACCTCAGAAAGGCAGAAATTGGAAGCCAAATATGCTGCAAATGAACATTCTATGTGCCCGGTCATTAGAAACAGCAGAACACTTTTTAAACCCAGTGAAATTCAAATTTAACATGTTTCAGACAATTTGTGCGTTAAACAGAAGGGATCTGTCCAAAAACTAGGGTTTTTGGAAACACTGCTAAAACCTTGTAAGGAGACCTTATTTGGTCCTTCCGAAACCTAAATAAGTCATTTTGGCTGCTCTAATGCAAGTGGGTTGTCAAAAAATGTAATGGTTAGAATTCACTTCTGAAACCTCAGAAAGGCAGAAATTGGAAGCCAAATATGCTGCAAATGAACATCCTATGAGCCCGATCATTAGAAAGAGCAGAACACTGTTTAAACCCAGTGAAATTCAAATTTAACATGTTTCAGACAATTTGTGCGTTAAACAGAAGGGATCTGTCCAAAAACTAGGGTTTTTGGAAACACTGCTAAAATCTTGTAAGGAGACCTTATTTGGTCCTTCCGACACCTAAATAAGTCATTTTGGCTGCTCTAATGCAAGTGGGTGTTCAAAAAATGTAATGGTTAGAATTCACTTCTGAAACCTCAGAAAGGCAGAAATTGGAAGCCAAATATGCTGCAAATGAACATTCTATGTGCCCGGTCATTAGAAACAGCAGAACACTGTTTAAACCCAGTGAAATTCAAATTTAACATGTTTCAGACAATTTATGCGCTAAATCAGAAGAGAGCTTTCCAAAAACTAGGGTGTTTGGAAACACTGCTAAAACCTTGTGGTTGAGACCTTATTTGGTCCTTCTGACACCTAAATAAGTCATTTTGGCCGCTCTAATGCAAGTGGGTTGTAAAAAAATTTAATGGTTATAATTCACTTCTGAAACCTCAGAAAGGCAGAAATTGGAAGCCAAATATGCTGCAAATGAACATTCTATGTGCCCGGTCATTAGAAACAGCAGAACACTTTTTAAACCCAGTGAAATTCAAATTTAACATGTTTCAGACAATTTGTGCGATAAATTAGAAGAGAGCTGTCCAAAAACTAGGGTGTTTGGAAACACTGTTAAAACCTTTTGGGGAGACCTTATTTGGTCCTTCTGACACCAAATAAGTCATTTTGGCCGCTCTAATGCAAGTGGGTTGTCAAAAAATGTAATGGTTAGAATTCACTTCTGAAACCTCAGAAAGGCAGAAATTCGTAGCCAAATATGCTGCAAATGAACATTCTATGTGCCCGGTCATTAGAAACAGCAGAACACTTTTTAAACCCAGTGAAATTCAAATTTAACATGTTTCAGATAATTTGTGCGCTAAATCAGAAGAGAGCTGTCCAAAAACTAGGGTGTGTAGAAACACTGCTAAAACCTTTTGGGGAGACCTTATTGGTCCTTCTGACACCAAATAAGTCATTTTGGAGGCTCTAATGCAAGTGGGTTGTCAAAAAATTTAATGGTTAGAATTCACTTCTGAAACCTCAGAAAGGCATAAATTGGAAGCCAAATATGCTGAAAATGAACATTCTATGAGCCCAATCATTAGAAACAGCAGAACACTTTTTAAACCCAGTGAAATTCAAATTTAACATGTTTCAGACAATTTGTGCGCTAAATCAGAAGAGAGCTGTCCAAAAACTAGGGTGTTTAGAAACACTGCTAAAACCTTTTGGGGATACCTTATTTGGTCCTTCCGACACCTAAATAAGTCATTTTGGCTGCTCTAATGCAAGTGGGTTGTAAAAAAATGTAATGGTTATAATTCACTTCTGAAACCTCAGAAAGGCAGAAATTGGAAGCCAAATATGCTGCAAATGAACATTCTATGTGCCCGGTCATTAGAAACAGCAGAACACTTTTTAAACCCAGTGAAATTCAAATTTAACATGTTTCAGACAATTTGTGCGCTAAATCAGAAGAGAGCTGTCCAAAAACTAGGGTGTTTAGAAACACTGCTAAAACCTTTTGGGGAGACCTTATTTGGTCCTTCTGACACCAAATAAGTCATTTTGGAGGCTCTAATGGAAGTGGGTTGTCAAAAAATTTAATGGTTAGAATTCACTTCTGAAACCTCAGAAAGGCAGAAATTGGAAGCCAAATATGCTGCAAATGAATATTCTATGAGCCCGGTCATTAGAAACAGCAGAAAACGGTTTAAACCCAGTGAAATTCAAATTTAACATGATTCGGACAATTTGTGCGCTAAATCAGAAGGGATCTGTCCAAAAACTAGGGTTTTTGGAAACACTGCTAAAACCTTGTAAGGAGACCTTATTTGGTCCTTCTGACACCAAATAAGTCATTTTGGAGGCTCTAATGCAAGTGGGTGTTCAAAAAATGTAATGGTTAGAATTCACTTCTGAAACCTCAGAAAGGCAGAAATTGGAAGCCAAATATGCTGCAAATGAACATTCTATGTGCCCGGTCATTAGAAACAGCAGAACACTGTTTAAACCCAGTGAAATTCAAATTTAACATGTTTCAGACAATTTGTGCGCTAAATCAGAAGAGAGCTTTCCAAAAACTAGGGTGTTTGGAAACACTGCTAAAACCTTGTGGGGAGACCTTATTTGGTCCTTCTGACACCTAAATAAGTCATTTTGGCCGCTCTAATGCAAGTGGGTTGTCAAAAAATGTAATGGTTAGAATTCACTTCTGAAACCTCAGAAAGGCAGAAATTGGAAGCCAAATATGCTGAAAATGAACATTCTATGTGCCCGGTCATTAGAAACAGCAGAACACTTTTTAAACCCAGTGAAATTCAAATTTAACATGTTTCAGACAATTTGTGCGTTAAACAGAAGGGATCTGTCCAAAAACTAGGGTGTTTGGAAACACTGCTAAAACCTTGTAAGGAGACCTTATTTGGTCCTTCCGAAACCTAAATAAGTCATTTTGGCTGCTCTAATGCAAGTGGGTTGTCAAAAAATGTAATGGTTATAATTCACTTCTGAAACCTCAGAAAGGCAGAAATTGGAAGCCAAATATGCTGCAAAATGAACATTCTATGTGCCCGGTCATTAGAAACAGCAGAACACTTTTTAAACCCAGTGAAATTCAAATTTAACATGTTTCAGACAATTTGTGCGTTAAACAGAAGGGATCTGTCCAAAAACTAGGGTTTTTGGAAACACTGCTAAAACCTTGTAAGGAGACCTTATTTGGTCCTTCCGAAACCTAAATAAGTCATTTTGGCTGCTCTAATGCAAGTGGGTTGTCAAAAAATGTAATGGTTATAATTCACTTTTGAAACCTCAGAAAGGCAGAAATTGGAAGCCAAATATGCTGCAAAATGAACATTCTATGTGCCCGGTCATTAGAAACAGCAGAACACTTTTTAAACCCAGTGAAATTCAAATTTAACATGTTTCAGACAATTTGTGCGCTAAATCAGAAGGGATCTGTCCAAAAACTAGGGTTTTTGGAAACACTGCTAAAACCTTGTAAGGAGACCTTATTTGGTCCTTCTGACACCAAATAAGTCATTTTGGAGGCTCTAATGCAAGTGGGTGTTCAAAAAATGTAATGGTTAGAATTCACTTCTGAAACCTCAGAAAGGCAGAAATTGGAAGCCAAATATGCTGCAAATGAACATTCTATGTGCCCGGTCATTAGAAACAGCAGAACACTTTTTAAACCCAGTGAAATTCAAATTTAACATGTTTCAGACAATTTGTGCGTTAAACAGAAGGGATCTGTCCAAAAACTAGGGTTTTTGGAAACACTGCTAAAACCTTGTAAGGAGACCTTATTTGGTCCTTCCGAAACCTAAATAAGTCATTTTGGCTGCTCTAATGCAAGTGGGTTGTCAAAAAATGTAATGGTTAGAATTCACTTCTGAAACCTCAGAAAGGCAGAAATTGGAAGCCAAATATGCTGCAAATGAACATCCTATGAGCCCGATCATTAGAAAGAGCAGAACACTGTTTAAACCCAGTGAAATTCAAATTTAACATGTTTCAGACAATTTGTGCGTTAAACAGAAGGGATCTGTCCAAAAACTAGGGTTTTTGGAAACACTGCTAAAATCTTGTAAGGAGACCTTATTTGGTCCTTCCGACACCTAAATAAGTCATTTTGGCTGCTCTAATGCAAGTGGGTGTTCAAAAAATGTAATGGTTAGAATTCACTTCTGAAACCTCAGAAAGGCAGAAATTGGAAGCCAAATATGCTGCAAATGAACATTCTATGTGCCCGGTCATTAGAAACAGCAGAACACTGTTTAAACCCAGTGAAATTCAAATTTAACATGTTTCAGACAATTTATGCGCTAAATCAGAAGAGAGCTTTCCAAAAACTAGGGTGTTTGGAAACACTGCTAAAACCTTGTGGTTGAGACCTTATTTGGTCCTTCTGACACCTAAATAAGTCATTTTGGCCGCTCTAATGCAAGTGGGTTGTAAAAAAATTTAATGGTTATAATTCACTTCTGAAACCTCAGAAAGGCAGAAATTGGAAGCCAAATATGCTGCAAATGAACATTCTATGTGCCCGGTCATTAGAAACAGCAGAACACTTTTTAAACCCAGTGAAATTCAAATTTAACATGTTTCAGACAATTTGTGCGATAAATTAGAAGAGAGCTGTCCAAAAACTAGGGTGTTTGGAAACACTGTTAAAACCTTTTGGGGAGACCTTATTTGGTCCTTCTGACACCAAATAAGTCATTTTGGCCGCTCTAATGCAAGTGGGTTGTCAAAAAATGTAATGGTTAGAATTCACTTCTGAAACCTCAGAAAGGCAGAAATTCGTAGCCAAATATGCTGCAAATGAACATTCTATGTGCCCGGTCATTAGAAACAGCAGAACACTTTTTAAACCCAGTGAAATTCAAATTTAACATGTTTCAGATAATTTGTGCGCTAAATCAGAAGAGAGCTGTCCAAAAACTAGGGTGTGTAGAAACACTGCTAAAACCTTTTGGGGAGACCTTATTGGTCCTTCTGACACCAAATAAGTCATTTTGGAGGCTCTAATGCAAGTGGGTTGTCAAAAAATTTAATGGTTAGAATTCACTTCTGAAACCTCAGAAAGGCATAAATTGGAAGCCAAATATGCTGAAAATGAACATTCTATGAGCCCAATCATTAGAAACAGCAGAACACTTTTTAAACCCAGTGAAATTCAAATTTAACATGTTTCAGACAATTTGTGCGCTAAATCAGAAGAGAGCTGTCCAAAAACTAGGGTGTTTAGAAACACTGCTAAAACCTTTTGGGGATACCTTATTTGGTCCTTCCGACACCTAAATAAGTCATTTTGGCTGCTCTAATGCAAGTGGGTTGTAAAAAAATGTAATGGTTATAATTCACTTCTGAAACCTCAGAAAGGCAGAAATTGGAAGCCAAATATGCTGCAAATGAACATTCTATGTGCCCGGTCATTAGAAACAGCAGAACACTTTTTAAACCCAGTGAAATTCAAATTTAACATGTTTCAGACAATTTGTGCGCTAAATCAGAAGAGAGCTGTCCAAAAACTAGGGTGTTTAGAAACACTGCTAAAACCTTTTGGGGAGACCTTATTTGGTCCTTCTGACACCAAATAAGTCATTTTGGAGGCTCTAATGGAAGTGGGTTGTCAAAAAATTTAATGGTTAGAATTCACTTCTGAAACCTCAGAAAGGCAGAAATTGGAAGCCAAATATGCTGCAAATGAATATTCTATGAGCCCGGTCATTAGAAACAGCAGAAAACGGTTTAAACCCAGTGAAATTCAAATTTAACATGATTCGGACAATTTGTGCGCTAAATCAGAAGGGATCTGTCCAAAAACTAGGGTTTTTGGAAACACTGCTAAAACCTTGTAAGGAGACCTTATTTGGTCCTTCTGAAACCAAATAAGTCATTTTGGAGGCTCTAATGCAAGTGGGTGTTCAAAAAATGTAATGGTTAGAATTCACTTCTGAAACCTCAGAAAGGCAGAAATTGGAAGCCAAATATGCTGCAAATGAACATTCTATGTGCCCGGTCATTAGAAACAGCAGAACACTGTTTAAACCCAGTGAAATTCAAATTTAACATGTTTCAGACAATTTGTGCGCTAAATCAGAAGAGAGCTTTCCAAAAACTAGGGTGTTTGGAAACACTGCTAAAACCTTGTGGGGAGACCTTATTTGGTCCTTCTGACACCTAAATAAGTCATTTTGGCCGCTCTAATGCAAGTGGGTTGTCAAAAAATGTAATGGTTAGAATTCACTTCTGAAACCTCAGAAAGGCAGAAATTGGAAGCCAAATATGCTGAAAATGAACATTCTATGTGCCCGGTCATTAGAAACAGCAGAACACTTTTTAAACCCAGTGAAATTCAAATTTAACATGTTTCAGACAATTTGTGCGTTAAACAGAAGGGATCTGTCCAAAAACTAGGGTGTTTGGAAACACTGCTAAAACCTTGTAAGGAGACCTTATTTGGTCCTTCCGAAACCTAAATAAGTCATTTTGGCTGCTCTAATGCAAGTGGGTTGTCAAAAAATGTAATGGTTATAATTCACTTCTGAAACCTCAGAAAGGCAGAAATTGGAAGCCAAATATGCTGCAAAATGAACATTCTATGTGCCCGGTCATTAGAAACAGCAGAACACTTTTTAAACCCAGTGAAATTCAAATTTAACATGTTTCAGACAATTTGTGCGTTAAACAGAAGGGATCTGTCCAAAAACTAGGGTTTTTGGAAACACTGCTAAAACCTTGTAAGGAGACCTTATTTGGTCCTTCCGAAACCTAAATAAGTCATTTTGGCTGCTCTAATGCAAGTGGGTTGTCAAAAAATGTAATGGTTATAATTCACTTTTGAAACCTCAGAAAGGCAGAAATTGGAAGCCAAATATGCTGCAAAATGAACATTCTATGTGCCCGGTCATTAGAAACAGCAGAACACTTTTTAAACCCAGTGAAATTCAAATTTAACATGTTTCAGACAATTTGTGCGCTAAATCAGAAGGGATCTGTCCAAAAACTAGGGTTTTTGGAAACACTGCTAAAACCTTGTAAGGAGACCTTATTTGGTCCTTCTGACACCAAATAAGTCATTTTGGAGGCTCTAATGCAAGTGGGTGTTCAAAAAATGTAATGGTTAGAATTCACTTCTGAAACCTCAGAAAGGCAGAAATTGGAAGCCAAATATGCTGCAAATGAACATTCTATGTGCCCGGTCATTAGAAACAGCAGAACACTGTTTAAACCCAGTGAAATTCAAATTTAACATGTTTCAGACAATTTGTGCGCTAAATCAGAAGAGAGCTTTCCAAAAACTAGGGTGTTTGGAAACACTGCTAAAACCTTGTGGGGAGACCTTATTTGGTCCTTCTGACACCTAAATAAGTCATTTTGGCCGCTCTAATGCAAGTGGGTTGTCAAAAAATGTAATGGTTAGAATTCACTTCTGAAACCTCAGAAAGGCAGAAATTGGAAGCCAAATATGCTGCAAATGAACATTCTATGTGCCCGGTCATTAGAAACAGCAGAACACTTTTTAAACCCAGTGAAATTCAAATTTAACATGTTTCAGACAATTTGTGCGTTAAACAGAAGGGATCTGTCCAAAAACTAGGGTGTTTGGAAACACTGCTAAAACCTTGTAAGGAGACCTTATTTGGTCCTTCCGAAACCTAAATAAGTCATTTTGGCTGCTCTAATGCAAGTGGGTTGTCAAAAAATGTAATGGTTATAATTCACTTCTGAAACCTCAGAAAGGCAGAAATTGGAAGCCAAATATGCTGCAAAATGAACATTCTATGTGCCCGGTCATTAGAAACAGCAGAACACTTTTTAAACCCAGTGAAATTCAAATTTAACATGTTTCAGACAATTTGTGCGTTAAACAGAAGGGATCTGTCCAAAAACTAGGGTTTTTGGAAACACTGCTAAAACCTTGTAAGGAGACCTTATTTGGTCCTTCCGAAACCTAAATAAGTCATTTTGGCTGCTCTAATGCAAGTGGGTTGTCAAAAAATGTAATGGTTATAATTCACTTTTGAAACCTCAGAAAGGCAGAAATTGGAAGCCAAATATGCTGCAAAATGAACATTCTATGTGCCCGGTCATTAGAAACAGCAGAACACTTTTTAAACCCAGTGAAATTCAAATTTAACATGTTTCAGACAATTTGTGCGCTAAATCAGAAGGGATCTGTCCAAAACCTAGGGTTTTTGGAAACACTGCTAAAACCTTGTAAGGAGACCTTATTTGGTCCTTCTGACACCAAATAAGTCATTTTGGAGGCTCTAATGCAAGTGGGTGTTCAAAAAATGTAATGGTTAGAATTCACTTCTGAAACCTCAGAAAGGCAGAAATTGGAAGCCAAATATGCTGCAAATGAACATTCTATGTGCCCGGTCATTAGAAACAGCAGAACACTTTTTAAACCCAGTGAAATTCAAATTTAACATGTTTCAGACAATTTGTGCGCTAAATTAGAAGAGAGCTGTCCAAAAACTAGGGTGTTT
This sequence comes from Fundulus diaphanus, assembly GCA_037039145.1. Lineage (NCBI taxonomy): Eukaryota > Metazoa > Chordata > Actinopteri > Cyprinodontiformes > Fundulidae > Fundulus > Fundulus diaphanus. The sequence goes on from CM073140.1 coordinate 23,587, forward strand.
GGAAACACTGTTAAAACCTTTTGGGGAGACCTTATTTGGTCCTTCTGACACCAAATAAGTCATTTTGCAGGCTCTAATGCAAGTGGGTGTTCAAAAAATGTAATGGTTAGAATTCACTTCTGAAACCTCAGAAAGGCAGAAATTGGAAGCCAAATATGCTGCAAATGAACATTCTATGTGCCCGGTCATTAGAAACAGCAGAACACTTTTTAAACCCAGTGAAATTCAAATTTAACATGTTTCAGACAATTTGTGCGCTAAATCAGAAGAAAGCTGTCCAAAAACTAGGGTGTTTAGAAACACTGCTAAAACCTTTTGGGGATACCTTATTTGGTCCTTCTGACACCAAATAAGTCATTTTGGAGGCTCTAATGCAAGTGGGTTGTAAAAAAATGTAATGGTTATAATTCACTTCTGAAACCTCAGAAAGGCAGAAATTGGAAGCCAAATATGCTGCAAATGAATATTCTATGTGCCCGGTCATTAGAAACAGCAGAACACTTTTTAAACCCAGTGAAATTCAAATTTAACATGTTTCAGACAATTTGTGCGCTAAATCAGAAGAGAGCTGTCCAAAAACTAGGGTGTTTAGATACACTGCTAAAACCTTGTGGGGAGACCTTATTTGGTCCTTCCGACACCTAAATAAGTCATTTTGGCTGCTCTAATGCAAGTGGGTTGTAAAAGAATGTAATGGTTATAATTCACTTCTGAAACCTCAGAAAGGCAGAAATTGGAAGCCAAATATGCTGCAAATGAACATTCTATGTGCCCGGTCATTAGAAACAGCAGAACACTTTTTAAACCCAGTGAAATTCAAATTTAACATGTTTCAGACAATTTGTGCGTTAAACAGAAGGGATCTGTCCAAAAACTAGGGTTTTTGGAAACACTGCTAAAACCTTGTAAGGAGACCTTATTTGGTCCTTCCGAAACCTAAATAAGTCATTTTGGCTGCTCTAATGCAAGTGGGTTGTCAAAAAATGTAATGGTTATAATTCACTTCTGAAACCTCAGAAAGGCAGAAATTGGAAGCCAAATATGCTGCAAATGAACATTCTATGTGCCCGGTCATTAGAAACAGCAGAACACTTTTTAAACCCAGTGAAATTCAAATTTAACATGTTTCAGACAATTTGTGCGCTAAATCAGAAGAGAGCTGTCCAAAAACTAGGGTGTTTAGATACACTGCTAAAACCTTGTGGGGAGACCTTATTTGGTCCTTCCGACACCTAAATAAGTCATTTTGGCTGCTCTAATGCAAGTGGGTTGTAAAAAAATGTAATGGTTAGAATTCACTTCTGAAACCTCAGAAAGGCAGAAATTGGAAGCCAAATATGCTGCAAATGAACATTCTATGTGCCCGGTCATTAGAAACAGCAGAACACTTTTTAAACCCAGTGAAATTCAAATTTAACATGTTTCAGACAATTTGTGCGCTAAATCAGAAGGGATCTGTCCAAAAACTAGGGTTTTTGGAAACACTGCTAAAACCTTGTAAGGACCTTATTTGGTCCTTCTGACACCAAATAAGTCATTTTGGAGGCTCTAATGCAAGTGGGTTGTAAAAAAATGTAATGGTTATAATTCACTTCTGAAACCTCAGAAAGGCAGAAATTGGAAGCCAAATATGCTGCAAATGAACATTCTATGTGCCCGGTCATTAGAAACAGCAGAACACTTTTTAAACCCAGTGAAATTCAAATTTAACATGTTTCAGACAATTTGTGCGCTAAATCAGAAGAAAGCTGTCCAAAAACTAGGGTGTTTAGAAACACTGCTAAAACCTTTTGGGGAGACCTTATTTGGTCCTTCTGACACCAAATAAGTCATTTTGGAGGCTCTAATGCAAGTGGGTGTTCAAAAAATTTAATGGTTAGAATTCACTTCTGAAACCTCAGAAAGGCAGAAATTGGAAGCCAAATATGCTGCAAATGAACATTTTATGTGCCCGGTCATTAGAAACAGCAGAACACTTTTTAAACCCAGTGAAATTCAAATTTAACATGTTTCAGACAATTTGTGCGCTAAATCAGAAGAAAGCTGTCCAAAAACTAGGGTGTTTAGAAACACTGCTAAAACCTTTTGGGGAGACCTTATTTGGTCCTTCTGACACCAAATAAGTCATTTTGGAGGCTCTAATGCAAGTGGGTGTTCAAAAAATGTAATGGTTAGAATTCACTTCTGAAACCTCAGAAAGGCAGAAATTGGAAGCCAAATATGCTGCAAATGAACATTCTATGTGCCCGGTCATTAGAAACAGCAGAACACTTTTTAAACCCAGTGAAATTCAAATTTAACATGTTTCAGACAATTTGTGCGTTAAACAGAAGGGATCTGTCCAAAAACTAGGGTTTTTGGAAACACTGCTAAAACCTTGTAAGGAGACCTTATTTGGTCCTTCCGAAACCTAAATAAGTCATTTTGGCTGCTCTAATGCAAGTGGGTTGTCAAAAAATGTAATGGTTATAATTCACTTCTGAAACCTCAGAAAGGCAGAAATTGGAAGCCAAATATGCTGCAAATGAACATTCTATGTGCCCGGTCATTAGAAACAGCAGAACACTTTTTAAACCCAGTGAAATTCAAATTTAACATGTTTCAGACAATTTGTGCGCTAAATCAGAAGGGATCTGTCCAAAAACTAGGGTTTTTGGAAACACTGCTAAAACCTTGTAAGGAGACCTTATTTGGTCCTTCCGAAACCTAAATAAGTCATTTTGGCTGCTCTAATGCAAGTGGGTTGTCAAAAAATGTAATGGTTATAATTCACTTCTGAAACCTCAGAAAGGCAGAAATTGGAAGCCAAATATGCTGCAAATGAACATTCTATGTGCCCGGTCATTAGAAACAGCAGAACACTTTTTAAACCCAGTGAAATTCAAATTTAACATGTTTCAGACAATTTGTGCGCTAAATCAGAAGAAAGCTGTCCAAAAACTAGGGTGTTTAGAAACACTGCTAAAACCTTTTGGGGAGACCTTATTTGGTCCTTCTGACACCAAATAAGTCATTTTGGAGGCTCTAATGCAAGTGGGTGTTCAAAAAATGTAATGGTTAGAATTCACTTCTGAAACCTCAGAAAGGCAGAAATTGGAAGCCAAATATGCTGCAAATGAACATTCTATGTGCCCGGTCATTAGAAACAGCAGAACACTTTTTAAACCCAGTGAAATTCAAATTTAACATGTTTCAGACAATTTGTGCGTTAAACAGAAGGGATCTGTCCAAAAACTAGGGTTTTTGGAAACACTGCTAAAACCTTGTAAGGAGACCTTATTTGGTCCTTCCGAAACCTAAATAAGTCATTTTGGCTGCTCTAATGCAAGTGGGTTGTCAAAAAATGTAATGGTTATAATTCACTTCTGAAACCTCAGAAAGGCAGAAATTGGAAGCCAAATATGCTGCAAATGAACATTCTATGTGCCCGGTCATTAGAAACAGCAGAACACTTTTTAAACCCAGTGAAATTCAAATTTAACATGTTTCAGACAATTTGTGCGCTAAATCAGAAGGGATCTGTCCAAAAACTAGGGTTTTTGGAAACACTGCTAAAACCTTGTAAGGACCTTATTTGGTCCTTCTGACACCAAATAAGTCATTTTGGAGGCTCTAATGCAAGTGGGTTGTAAAAAAATGTAATGGTTATAATTCACTTCTGAAACCTCAGAAAGGCAGAAATTGGAAGCCAAATATGCTGCAAATGAACATTCTATGTGCCCGGTCATTAGAAACAGCAGAACACTTTTTAAACCCAGTGAAATTCAAATTTAACATGTTTCAGACAATTTGTGCGCTAAATCAGAAGAAAGCTGTCCAAAAACTAGGGTGTTTAGAAACACTGCTAAAACCTTTTGGGGAGACCTTATTTGGTCCTTCTGACACCAAATAAGTCATTTTGGAGGCTCTAATGCAAGTGGGTGTTCAAAAAATTTAATGGTTAGAATTCACTTCTGAAACCTCAGAAAGGCAGAAATTGGAAGCCAAATATGCTGCAAATGAACATTTTATGTGCCCGGTCATTAGAAACAGCAGAACACTTTTTAAACCCAGTGAAATTCAAATTTAACATGTTTCAGACAATTTGTGCGCTAAATCAGAAGAAAGCTGTCCAAAAACTAGGGTGTTTAGAAACACTGCTAAAACCTTTTGGGGAGACCTTATTTGGTCCTTCTGACACCAAATAAGTCATTTTGGAGGCTCTAATGCAAGTGGGTGTTCAAAAAATGTAATGGTTAGAATTCACTTCTGAAACCTCAGAAAGGCAGAAATTGGAAGCCAAATATGCTGCAAATGAACATTCTATGTGCCCGGTCATTAGAAACAGCAGAACACTTTTTAAACCCAGTGAAATTCAAATTTAACATGTTTCAGACAATTTGTGCGTTAAACAGAAGGGATCTGTCCAAAAACTAGGGTTTTTGGAAACACTGCTAAAACCTTGTAAGGAGACCTTATTTGGTCCTTCCGAAACCTAAATAAGTCATTTTGGCTGCTCTAATGCAAGTGGGTTGTCAAAAAATGTAATGGTTATAATTCACTTCTGAAACCTCAGAAAGGCAGAAATTGGAAGCCAAATATGCTGCAAATGAACATTCTATGTGCCCGGTCATTAGAAACAGCAGAACACTTTTTAAACCCAGTGAAATTCAAATTTAACATGTTTCAGACAATTTGTGCGCTAAATCAGAAGGGATCTGTCCAAAAACTAGGGTTTTTGGAAACACTGCTAAAACCTTGTAAGGAGACCTTATTTGGTCCTTCCGAAACCTAAATAAGTCATTTTGGCTGCTCTAATGCAAGTGGGTTGTCAAAAAATGTAATGGTTATAATTCACTTCTGAAACCTCAGAAAGGCAGAAATTGGAAGCCAAATATGCTGCAAATGAACATTCTATGTGCCCGGTCATTAGAAACAGCAGAACACTTTTTAAACCCAGTGAAATTCAAATTTAACATGTTTCAGACAATTTGTGCGCTAAATCAGAAGAAAGCTGTCCAAAAACTAGGGTGTTTAGAAACACTGCTAAAACCTTTTGGGGAGACCTTATTTGGTCCTTCTGACACCAAATAAGTCATTTTGGAGGCTCTAATGCAAGTGGGTGTTCAAAAAATGTAATGGTTAGAATTCACTTCTGAAACCTCAGAAAGGCAGAAATTGGAAGCCAAATATGCTGCAAATGAACATTCTATGTGCCCGGTCATTAGAAACAGCAGAACACTTTTTAAACCCAGTGAAATTCAAATTTAACATGTTTCAGACAATTTGTGCGTTAAACAGAAGGGATCTGTCCAAAAACTAGGGTTTTTGGAAACACTGCTAAAACCTTGTAAGGAGACCTTATTTGGTCCTTCCGAAACCTAAATAAGTCATTTTGGCTGCTCTAATGCAAGTGGGTTGTCAAAAAATGTAATGGTTATAATTCACTTCTGAAACCTCAGAAAGGCAGAAATTGGAAGCCAAATATGCTGCAAATGAACATTCTATGTGCCCGGTCATTAGAAACAGCAGAACACTTTTTAAACCCAGTGAAATTCAAATTTAACATGTTTCAGACAATTTGTGCGCTAAATCAGAAGGGATCTGTCCAAAAACTAGGGTTTTTGGAAACACTGCTAAAACCTTGTAAGGAGACCTTATTTGGTCCTTCCGAAACCTAAATAAGTCATTTTGGCTGCTCTAATGCAAGTGGGTTGTCAAAAAATGTAATGGTTATAATTCACTTCTGAAACCTCAGAAAGGCAGAAATTGGAAGCCAAATATGCTGCAAATGAACATTCTATGTGCCCGGTCATTAGAAACAGCAGAACACTTTTTAAACCCAGTGAAATTCAAATTTAACATGTTTCAGTCAATTTGTGCGCTAAATCAGAAGAAAGCTGTCCAAAAACTAGGGTGTTTAGAAACACTGCTAAAACCTTTTGGGGAGACCTTATTTGGTCCTTCTGACACCAAATAAGTCATTTTGGAGGCTCTAATGCAAGTGGGTGTTCAAAAAATGTAATGGTTAGAATTCACTTCTGAAACCTCAGAAAGGCAGAAATTGGAAGCCAAATATGCTGCAAATGAACATTCTATGTGCCCGGTCATTAGAAACAGCAGAACACTTTTTAAACCCAGTGAAATTCAAATTTAACATGTTTCAGACAATTTGTGCGCTAAATCAGAAGAAAGCTGTCCAAAAACTAGGGTGTTTAGAAACACTGCTAAAACCTTTTGGGGAGACCTTATTTGGTCCTTCTGACACCAAATAAGTCATTTTGGAGGCTCTAATGCAAGTGGGTGTTCAAAAAATGTAATGGTTAGAATTCACTTCTGAAACCTCAGAAAGGCAGAAATTGGAAGCCAAATATGCTGCAAATGAACATTCTATGTGCCCGGTCATTAGAAACAGCAGAACACTTTTTAAACCCAGTGAAATTAAAATTTAACATGTTTCAGACAATTTGTGCGTTAAACAGAAGGGATCTGTCCAAAAACTAGCGTTTTTGGAAACACTGCTAAAACCTTGTAAGGAGACCTTATTTGGTCCTTCCGAAACCTAAATAAGTCATTTTGGCTGCTCTAATGCAAGTGGGTTGTCAAAAAATGTAATGGTTATAATTCACTTCTGAAACCTCAGAAAGGCAGAAATTGGAAGCCAAATATGCTGCAAATGAACATTCTATGTGCCCGGTCATTAGAAACAGCAGGACACTTTTTAAACCCAGTGAAATTCAAATTTAACATGTTTCAGACAATTTGTGCGCTAAATCAGAAGGGATCTGTCCAAAAACTAGGGTTTTTGGAAACACTGCTAAAACCTTGTAAGGAGACCTTATTTGGTCCTTCCGAAACCTAAATAAGTCATTTTGGCTGCTCTAATGCAAGTGGGTTGTCAAAAAATGTAATGGTTATAATTCACTTCTGAAACCTCAGAAAGGCAGAAATTGGAAGCCAAATATGCTGCAAATGAACATTCTATGTGCCCGGTCATTAGAAACAGCAGAACACTTTTTAAACCCAGTGAAATTCAAATTTAACATGTTTCAGACAATTTGTGCGCTAAATCAGAAGAAAGCTGTCCAAAAACTAGGGTGTTTAGAAACACTGCTAAAACCTTTTGGGGAGACCTTATTTGGTCCTTCTGACACCAAATAAGTCATTTTGGAGGCTCTAATGCAAGTGGGTGTTCAAAAAATGTAATGGTTAGAATTCACTTCTGAAACCTCAGAAAGGCAGAAATTGGAAGCCAAATATGCTGCAAATGAACATTCTATGTGCCCGGTCATTAGAAACAGCAGAACACTTTTTAAACCCAGTGAAATTCAAATTTAACATGTTTCAGACAATTTGTGCGTTAAACAGAAGGGATCTGTCCAAAAACTAGGGTGTTTAGAAACACTGCTAAAACCTTTTGGGGAGACCTTATTTGGTCCTTCTGACACCAAATAAGTCATTTTGGAGGCTCTAATGCAAGTGGGTTGTCAAAAAATGTAATGGTTAGAATTCACTTCTGAAACCTCAGAAAGGCAGAAATTGGAAGCCAAATATGCTGCAAATGAACATTCTATGTGCCCGGTCATTAGAAACAGCAGAACACTTTTTAAACCCAGTGAAATTCAAATTTAACATGTTTCAGACAATTTGTGCGCTAAATCAGAAGGGATCTGTCCAAAAACTAGGGTTTTTGCAAACACTGCTAAAACCTTGTAAGGACCTTATTTGGTCCTTCTGACACCAAATAAGTCATTTTGGAGGCTCTAATGCAAGTGGGTTGTAAAAAAATGTAATGGTTATAATTCACTTCTGAAACCTCAGAAAGGCAGAAATTGGAAGCCAAATATGCTGCAAATGAACATTCTATGTGCCCGGTCATTAGAAACAGCAGAACACTTTTTAAACCCAGTGAAATTCAAATTTAACATGTTTCAGACAATTTGTGCGCTAAATCAGAAGAGAGCTGTCCAAAAACTAGGGTGTTTAGATACACTGCTAAAACCTTGTGGGGAGACCTTATTTGGTCCTTCCGACACCTAAATAAGTCATTTTGGCTGCTCTAATGCAAGTGGGTTGTAAAAAAATGTAATGGTTATAATTCACTTCTGAAACCTCCGAAAGGCAGAAATTGGAAGCCAAATATGCTGCAAATGAACATTCTATGTGCCCGGTCATTAGAAACAGCAGAACACTTTTTAAACCCAGTGAAATTCAAATTTAACATGTTTCAGACAATTTGTGCGCTAAATCAGAAGAAAGCTGTCCAAAAACTAGGGTGTTTAGAAACACTGCTAAAACCTTTTGGGGAGACCTTATTTGGTCCTTCTGACACCAAATAAGTCATTTTGGAGGCTCTAATGCAAGTGGGTGTTCAAAAAATGTAATGGTTAGAATTCACTTCTGAAACCTCAGAAAGGCAGAAATTGGAAGCCAAATATGCTGCAAATGAACATTCTATGTGCCCGGTCATTAGAAACAGCAGAACACTTTTTAAACCCAGTGAAATTCAAATTTAACATGTTTCAGACAATTTGTGCGTTAAACAGAAGGGATCTGTCCAAAAACTAGGGTTTTTGGAAACACTGCTAAAACCTTGTAAGGAGACCTTATTTGGTCCTTCCGAAACCTAAATAAGTCATTTTGGCTGCTCTAATGCAAGTGGGTGTTCAAAAAATGTAATGGTTAGAATTCACTTCTGAAACCTCAGAAAGGCAGAAATTGGAAGCCAAATATGCTGCAAATGAACATTCTATGTGCCCGGTCATTAGAAACAGCAGAACACTTTTTAAACCCAGTGAAATTCAAATTTAACATGTTTCAGACAATTTGTGCGCTAAATCAGAAGGGATCTGTCCAAAAACTAGGGTTTTTGGAAACACTGCTAAAACCTTGTAAGGAGACCTTATTTGGTCCTTCCGAAACCCAAATAAGTCATTTTGGCTGCTCTAATGCAAGTGGGTTGTCAAAAAATGTAATGGTTATAATTCACTTCTGAAACCTCAGAAAGGCAGAAATTGGAAGCCAAATATGCTGCAAATGAACATTCTATGTGCCCGGTCATTAGAAACAGCAGAACACTTTTTAAACCCAGTGATATTCAAATTTAACATGTTTCAGACAATTTGTGCGCTAAATCAGAAGAAAGCTGTCCAAAAACTAGGGTGTTTAGAAACACTGCTAAAACCTTTTGGGGAGACCTTATTTGGTCCTTCTGTCACCAAATAAGTCATTTTGGAGGCTCTAATGCAAGTGGGTGTTCAAAAAATGTAATGGTTAGAATTCACTTCTGAAACCTCAGAAAGGCAGAAATTGGAAGCCAAATATGCTGCAAATGAACATTCTATGCAGGCGCGGATTCAGGCAGGGGCGCGGGGGGCGCGCGCACCCCCCTTTTGGAGAAAGGACGCACAGTGATGCCGAATTCTTACTGCTCACAGCTCAGGTCTCGTAATCCAGAGTGATGAAGTGATGGAGTTATCCATCACTCTCTACCGCACCGATCGTCGCCATCTTGGATTCTTCTTCTTCTTCTTCTTTTTCTTCTTCTCTTTTTTATGGTGCTTGGCCAACAACTTTTAGGTGCATTACCGCCACCTTCCAGATTGGAGTATAGATCAACTTAAATCTTATATTCTCCCCACAGAAAAAAGGTATGATGGTCGCTAGAACATGGGGTTCTCACAAGTTGTGTAAAGTTTTAAAAGTAATTCAATTTTAGGAAAACTTTTTCAAGTAATTTTCAAGTAATGGGAAAGTTATTTTTTGTTGCACAGTTTTTGTAAAGTAATGAAAAAAGAGTGTAAAGTTTAAAAAATAGTGGACATTGACACGCATACAATAGTTATTGTTTAGTGTGTATTGTTTGGTCTAAAGCTGTTGGTGCCATGTGTTTTATTGTTAAAACTAAGAATGGTCTCCTTTATGAAAACATACTAGGCTTAAAACTATTGCCAAGCAACTTACATAAGATGAACGATGAGAGTGAGAAAGATATCTTTACATCATATAAAAATGATCTACCATCAGGATCAACATTCAAGCAGGAAGTGAAGTTGTGCCACACAAAGTGGTCATCAGTGAAAAATCCAGCTCTCTCCCTGAAATTCTAAGGATAACAAATATGAAGTGCTACCCAAACATTTCTATGATTCTTCACCTTCTGTCGGTTATACATGTTACGAGTGCTTCTGTGGAACGTGCTAACTCAGGCCGTAAAGCAGTGAAATCTTTGCTGAGGTCGACTATGGGACAGTAAAGGTTTGTGGCTTTGCTACTTATGTATGTCCACAAGGACATTCATTTAGACATCAACAAAATCCTAGACATATTTGCCCAGAAGCATCCTAGAGGGTTGACATTCATAAACCCATTATCATCGTCATCATAAAGTTGAAGGTGTTGTAGAAGAGAACTATATTCTTTGTCAAGTCTTACTGTTCTATTATAGGCTTATGGCTTAACTTCACCATACATGTTCATTGGTTTAACTTACTTTAAAGGTTTTTTTCTCTCAACATAGTTTATCTCGTTAAAATATATTCAAAATATCTTTATCACTTGAGCCATACCAAACTGTTCTAAGTCCTTGGGTCTTTTTTAAGTAATTTTTTCTTAATTAGTTTATCTGGTTGAAATATATTGTTAAAATACATGTACATTAAAAAAATCCTTTATCACTTGAACCATACCAACCAACCAACCAAACTTGGGTCTTTTTATTTTATTTTACTAAATAAATATAATTTCTGGAAATAAACAAAATCTTTGTTTGATTAAATGTTAAGGATACTTTTTTTTTCTTCAAGCTACTTTTTAACTGCATGCTGTAACAACCAAGAGATTTTGGCTTAAAAATAATTTTTCAATTACAATAATGTAATCTTGCTAATTCCACTTATTTTCATCCATTAAAGAGATTATCAATTAAAAAACCCTTAGATGAATAATTAAGGTAGTGTGAAAGACTAAAGATGGCATTCATTGTTTTGGCTTGACCCTTGACCCCATGACCCTTAGGTGCGCACCCCCTTTTGAAAAATCCTGGATCCGCCCCTGCCATGTGCCCGGTCATTAGAAACAGCAGAACACTTTTTAAACCCAGTGAAATTCAAATTTAACATGTTTCAGACAATTTGTGCGTTAAACAGAAGGGATCTGTCCAAAAACTAGGGTGTTTAGAAACACTGCTAAAACCTTTTGGGGAGACCTTATTTGGTCCTTCTGACACCAAATAAGTCATTTTGGAGGATCTAATGCAAGTGGGTTGTCAAAAAATGTAATGGTTAGAATTCACTTCTGAAACCTCAGAAAGGCAGAAATTGGAAGCCAAATATGCTGCAAATGAACATTCTATGTGCCCGGTCATTAGAAACAGCAGAACACTTTTTAAACCCAGTGAAATTCAAATTTAACATGTTTCAGACAATTTGTGCGTTAAATCAGAAGAGAGCTGTCCAAAAACTAGGGTGTTTAGATACACTGCTAAAACCTTGTGGGGAGACCTTATTTGGTCCTTCCGACACCTAAATAAGTCATTTTGGCTGCTCTAATGCAAGTGGGTTGTAAAAAAATGTAATGGTTATAATTCACTTCTGAAACCTCAGAAAGGCAGGAATTGGAAGCCAAATATGCTGCAAATGAACATTCTATGTGCCCGGTCATTAGAAACAGCAGAACACTTTTTAAACCCAGTGAAATTCAAATTTAATATGTTTCAGACAATTTGTGCGCTAAATCAGAAGAAAGCTGTCCAAAAACTAGGGTGTTTAGAAACACTGCTAAAACCTTTTGGGGAGACCTTATTTGGTCCTTCTGACACCAAATAAGTCATTTTGGAGGCTCTAATGCAAGTGGGTGTTCAAAAAATGTAATGGTTAGAATTCACTTCTGAAACCTCAGAAAGGCAGAAATTGGAAGCCAAATATGCTGCAAATGAACATTCTATGTGCCCGGTCATTAGAAACAGCAGAACACTTTTTACACCCAGTGAAATTCAAATTTAACATGTTTCAGACAATTTGTGCGTTAAACAGAAGGGATCTGTCCAAAAACTAGGGTTTTTGGAAACACTGCTAAAACCTTGTAAGGAGACCTTATTTGGTCCTTCCGAAACCTAAATAAGTCATTTTGGCTGCTCTAATGCAAGTGGGTTGTCAAAAAATGTAATGGTTATAATTCACTTCTGAAACCTCAGAAAGGCAGAAATTGGAAGCCAAATATGCTGAAAATGAACATTCTATGTGCCCGGTCATTAGAAACAGCAGAACACTTTTTAAACCCAGTGAAATTCAAATTTAACATGTTTCAGACAATTTGTGCGCTAAATCAGAAGGGATCTGTCCAAAAACTAGGGTTTTTGGAAACACTGCTAAAACCTTGTAAGGAGACCTTATTTGGTCCTTCTGACACCAAATAAGTCATTTTGGAGGCTCTAATGCAAGTGGGTGTTCAAAAAATGTAATGGTTAGAATTCACTTCTGAAACCTCAGAAAGGCAGAAATTGGAAGCCAAATATGCTGCAAATGAACATTCTATGTGCCCGGTCATTAGAAACAGCAGAACACTGTTTAAACCCAGTGAAATTCAAATTTAACATGTTTCAGACAATTTGTGCGCTAAATCAGAAGAGAGCTTTCCAAAAACTAGGGTGTTTGGAAACACTGCTAAAACCTTGTGGGGAGACCTTATTTGGTCCTTCTGACACCTAAATAAGTCATTTTGGCCGCTCTAATGCAAGTGGGTTGTCAAAAAATGTAATGGTTAGAATTCACTTCTGAAACCTCAGAAAGGCAGAAATTGGAAGCCAAATATGCTGCAAATGAACATTCTATGTGCCCGGTCATTAGAAACAGCAGAACACTTTTTAAACCCAGTGAAATTCAAATTTAACATGTTTCAGACAATTTGTGCATTAAACAGAAGGGATCTGTCCAAAAACTAGGGTTTTTGGAAACACTGCTAAAACCTTGTAAGGAGACCTTATTTGGTCCTTCTGACACCTAAATAAGTCATTTTGGCTGCTCTAATGCAAGTGGGTTGTAAAAAAATGTAATGGTTATAATTCACTTCTGAAACCTCAGAAAGGCAGAAATTGGAAGCCAAATATGCTGCAAATGAACATTCTATGTGCCCGGTCATTAGAAACAGCAGAACACTTTTTAAACCCAGTGAAATTCAAATTTAACATGTTTCAGACAATTTGTGCGTTAAATCAGAAGAGAGCTGTCCAAAAACTAGGGTGTTTAGATACACTGCTAAAACCTTGTGGGGAGACCTTATTTGGTCCTTCTGACACCAAATAAGTCATTTTGGAGGCTCTAATGCAAGTGGGTGTTCAAAAAATGTAATGGTTATAATTCACTCCTGAAACCTCAGAAAGGCAGAAATTGGAAGCCAAATATGCTGCAAAATGAACATTCTATGTGCCCGGTCATTAGAAACAGCAGAACACTTTTTAAACCCAGTGAAATTCAAATTTAACATGTTTCAGACAATTTGTGCGTTTAACAGAAGGGATCTGTCCAAAAACTAGGGTTTTTGGAAACACTGCTAAAACCTTGTAAGGAGACCTTATTTGGTCCTTCCGAAACCTAAATAAGTCATTTTGGCTGCTCTAATGCAAGTGGGTTGTCAAAAATGTAATGGTTAGAATTCACTTCTGAAACCTCAGAAAGGCAGAAATTGGAAGCCAAATATGCTGCAAATGAACATTCTATGTGCCCGGTCATTAGAAACAGCAGAACACTGTTTAAACCCAGTGAAATTCAAATTTAACATGTTTCAGACAATTTGTGCGTTTAACAGAAGGGATCTGTCCAAAAACTAGGGTTTTTGGAAACACTGCTAAAACCTTGTAAGGAGACCTTATTTGGTCCTTCCGAAACCTAAATAAGTCATTTTGGCTGCTCTAATGCAAGTGGGTTGTCAAAAAATGTAATGGTTATAATTCACTTCTGAAACCTCAGAAAGGCAGAAATTGGAAGCCAAATATGCTGCAAAATGAACATTCTATGTGCCCGGTCATTAGAAACAGCAGAACACTTTTTAAACCCAGTGAAATTCAAATTTAACATGTTTCAGACAATTTGTGCGCTAAATCAGAAGGGATCTGTCCAAAAACTAGGGTTTTTGGAAACACTGCTAAAACCTTGTAAGGAGACCTTATTTGGTCCTTCTGACACCAAATAAGTCATTTTGGAGGCTCTAATGCAAGTGGGTGTTCAAAAATGTAATGGTTAGAATTCACTTCTGAAACCTCAGAAAGGCAGAAATTGGAAGCCAAATATGCTGCAAATGAACATTCTATGTGCCCGGTCATTAGAAACAGCAGAACACTGTTTAAACCCAGTGAAATTCAAATTTAACATGTTTCAGACAATTTGTGCGCTAAATCAGAAGAGAGCTTTCCAAAAACTAGGGTGTTTGGAAACACTGCTAAAACCTTGTGGGGAGACCTTATTTGGTCCTTCTGACACCTAAATAAGTCATTTTGGCCGCTCTAATGCAAGTGGGTTGTCAAAAAATGTAATGGTTAGAATTCACTTCTGAAACCTCAGAAAGGCAGAAATTGGAAGCCAAATATGCTGCAAATGAACATTCTATGTGCCTGGTCATTAGAAACAGCAGAACACTTTTTAAACCCAGTGAAATTCAAATTTAACATGTTTCAGACAATTTGTGCGCTAAATCAGAAGAGAGCTGTCCAAAAACTAGGGTGTTTGGAAACACTGTTAAAACCTTGTGGGGAGACCTTATTTGGTCCTTCTGACACCAAATAAGTCATTTTGGCCGCTCTAATGCAAGTGGGTTGTCAAAAAATGTAATGGTTAGAATTCACTTCTGAAACCTCAGAAAGGCAGAAATTGGAAGCCAAATATGCTGCAAATGAACATCCTATGAGCCCGATCATTAGAAAGAGCAAAACACTGTTTAAACCCAGTGAAAATCAAATTTAACATGTTTCAGACAATTTGTGCGCTAAATCAGAAGAGAGCTTTCCAAAAACTAGGGTGTTTGGAAACACTGCTAAAACCTTGTGGGGAGACCTTATTTGGTCCTTCTGACACCTAAATAAGTCATTTTTGCCGCTCTAATGCAAGTGGGTTGTCAAAAAATGTAATGGTTAGAATTCACTTCTGAAACCTCAGAAAGGCAGAAATTGGAAGCCAAATATGCTGCAAATGAACATTCTATGTGCCCGGTCATTAGAAACAGCAGAACACTTTTTAAACCCAGTGAAATTCAAATTTAACATGTTTCAGACAATTTGTGCGCTAAATCAGAAGAGAGCTGTCCAAAAACTAGGGTGTTTAGAAAGACTGCTAAAACCTTTTGGGAGACCTTATTTGGTCCTTCTGACACCAAATAAGTCATTTTGGAGGCTCTAATGCAAGTGGGTGTTCAAAAAATGTAATGGTTAGAATTCACTTCTGAAACCTCAGAAAGGCAGAAATTGGAAGCCAAATATGCTGAAAATGAACATTCTATGTGCCCGGTCATTAGAAACAGCAGAACACTGTTTAAACCCAGTGAAATTCAAATTTAACATGTTTCAGACAATTTGTGCGCTAAATCAGAAGAGAGCTTTCCAAAAACTAGGGTGTTTGGAAACACTGCTAAAACCTTGTGGGGAGACCTTATTTGGTCCTTCTGACACCTAAATAAGTCATTTTGGCCGCTCTAATGCAAGTGTGTTGTCAAAAAATGTAATGGTTAGAATTCACTTCTGAAACCTCAGAAAGGCAGAAATTGGAAGCCAAATATGCTGCAAATGAACATTCTATGTGCCCGGTCATTAGAAACAGCAGAACACTTTTTAAACCCAGTGAAATTCAAATTTAACATGTTTCAGACAATTTGTGCGTTAAACAGAAGGGATCTGTCCAAAAACTAGGGTTTTTGGAAACTCTGCTAAAACCTTGTAAGGAGACCTTATTTGGTCCTTCCGACACCTAAATAAGTCATTTTGGCTGCTCTAATGCAAGTGGGTTGTAAAAAAATGTAATGGTTATAATTCACTTCTGAAACCTCAGAAAGGCAGAAATTGGAAGCCAAATATGCTGCAAATGAACATTCTATGTGCCCGGTCATTAGAAACAGCAGAACACTTTTTAAACCCAGTGAAATTCAAATTTAACATGTTTCAGACAATTTGTGCGCTAAATCAGAAGAGAGCTGTCCAAAAACTAGGGTGTTTGGAAACACTGTTAAAACCTTGTGGGGAGACCTTATTTGGTCCTTCTGACACCAAATAAGTCATTTTGGCCGCTCTAATGCAAGTGGGTTGTCAGAAAATGTAATGGTTAGAATTCACTTCTGAAACCTCAGAAAGGCAGAAATTGGAAGCCAAATATGCTGCAAATGAACATTCTATGAACCCGGTCATTAGAAAGAGCAGAAAACGGTTTAAACCCAGTGAAAATCAAATTTAACATGTTTCAGACAATTTGTGCGTTAAACAGAAGGGATCTGTCCAAAAACTAGGGTTTTTGGAAACACTGCTAAAACCTTGTAAGGAGACCTTATTTGGTCCTTCTGACACCTAAATAAGTCATTTTGGCTGCTCTAATGCAAGTGGGTTGTAAAAAAATGTAATGGTTATAATTCACTTGTGAAACCTCAGAAAGGCAGAAATTGGAAGCCAAATATGCTGCAAATGAACATTCTATGTGCCCGGTCATTAGAAACAGCAGAACACTTTTTAAACCCAGTGAAATTCAAATTTAACATGTTTCAGACAATTTGTGCGCTAAATCAGAAGAGAGCTGTCCAAAAACTAGGGTGTTTAGAAACACTGCTAAAACCTTTTGGGAGACCTTATTTGGTCCTTCTGACACCAAATAAGTCATTTTGGAGGCTCTAATGCAAGTGGGTGTTCAAAAAATGTAATGGTTAGAATTCACTTCTGAAACCTCAGAAAGGCAGAAATTGGAAGCCAAATATGCTGCAAATGAACATTCTATGTGCCCGGTCATTAGAAACAGCAGAACACTTTTTAAACCCAGTGAAATTCAAATTTAACATGTTTCAGACAATTTGTGCGCTAAATCAGAAGAGAGCTGTCCAAAAACTAGGGTGTTTGGAAACACTACTAAAATCTTGTGGGGAGACGTTATTTGGTCCTTCTGACCCCTAAATAAGTCACTTTGGCTGCTCTAATGCAAGTGGGTTGTCAAAAAATGTAATGGTTATATTTCACTTCTCAAACCTCAGAAACGAAGAAATTGGAAGCCAAATATGCTGCAAAGGAACATTCTATGAGCTCAGTTATTAGAAACAGCAGAACGCTGTTTAAACCCAGTGAAATTCAAATTTAACATGATTCAGACAAATTGTGCGCTAAAAAAGAAGGGAGCTGTCGAAAAACTCGGGTGTTTGGAAACACTACTAAAACCTTGTGGGGAGACCTTATTTGGTCCTTCTGACACCTAACAAAGTCATATTGGCTGCTCTAATGCAAGTGGGTTGTCAAAAAATGTAATGGTTATAATTCACTTCTAACACCTCAGAAAGGGAGAAATTGGAAGCCAAATATGCTGCAAAGGAACATTCTATGAGCCCGGTCATTAGAAACAGCAGAACACTTTTTAAACCCAGTGAAATTCAAATTTAACATGTTTCAGACAATTTGTGCGTTAAACAGAAGGGATCTGTCCAAAAACTAGGGTTTTTGGAAACTCTGCTAAAACCTTGTAAGGAGACCTTATTTGGTCCTTCCGACACCTAAATAAGTCATTTTGGCTGCTCTAATGCAAGTGGGTTGTCAAAAAATGTAATGGTTAGAATTCACTTCCGAAACCTCAGAAAGGCAGAAATTGGAAGCCAAATATGCTGCAAATGAACATTCTATGTGCCCGGTCATTAGAAACAGCAGAACACTTTTTAAACCCAGTGAAATTCAAATTTAACATGTTTCAGACAATTTGTGCGCTAAATCAGAAGAGAGCTGTCCAAAAACTAGGGTGTTTAGAAACACTGCTAAAACCTTGTGGGGAGACCTTATTTGGTCCTTCCGACACCTAAATAAGTCATTTTGGCTGCTCTAATGCAAGTGGGTTGTAAAAAAATGTAATGGTTATAATTCACTTCTGAAACCTCAGAAAGGCAGAAATTGGAAGCCAAATATGCTGCAAATGAACATTCTATGTGCCCGGTCATTAGAAACAGCAGAACACTTTTTAAACCCAGTGAAATTCAAATTTAACATGTTTCAGACAATTTGTGCGCTTAATCAGAAGAGAGCTGTCCAAAAACTAGGGTGTTTAGAAAGACTGCTAAAACCTTTTGGGAGACCTTATTTGGTCCTTCTGACACCAAATAAGTCATTTTGGAGGCTCTAATGCAAGTGGGTGTTCAAAAAATGTAATGGTTAGAATTCACTTCTGAAACCTCAGAAAGGCAGAAATTGGAAGCCAAATATGCTGAAAATGAACATTCTATGTGCCCGGTCATTAGAAACAGCAGAACACTGTTTAAACCCAGTGAAATTCAAATTTAACATGTTTCAGACAATTTGTGCGCTAAATCAGAAGAGAGCTTTCCAAAAACTAGGGTGTTTGGAAACACTGCTAAAACCTTGTGGGGAGACCTTATTTGGTCCTTCTGACACCTAAATAAGTCATTTTGGCCGCTCTAATGCAAGTGTGTTGTCAAAAAATGTAATGGTTAGAATTCACTTCTGAAACCTCAGAAAGGCAGAAATTGGAAGCCAAATATGCTGCAAATGAACATCCTATGAGCCCGATCATTAGAAAGAGCAGAACACTGGTTAAACCCAGTGAAAATCAAATTTAACATGTTTCAGACAATTTGTGCGTTAAACAGAAGGGATCTGTCCAAAAACTAGGGTTTTTGGAAACACTGCTAAAACCTTGTAAGGAGACCTTATTTGGTCCTTCTGACACCAAATAAGTCATTTTGGAGGCTCTAATGCAAGTGGGTGTTCAAAAAATGTAATGGTTAGAATTCACTTCTGAAACCTCAGAAAGGCAGAAATTGGAAGCCAAATATGCTGCAAATGAACATTCTATGTGCCCGGTCATTAGAAACAGCAGAACACTTTTTAAACCCAGTGAAATTCAAATTTAACATGTTTCAGACAATTTGTGCGTTAAACAGAAGGGATCTGTCCAAAAACTAGGGTTTTTGGAAACTCTGCTAAAACCTTGTAAGGAGACCTTATTTGGTCCTTCCGACACCTAAATAAGTCATTTTGGCTGCTCTAATGCAAGTGGGTTGTAAAAAAATGTAATGGTTATAATTCACTTCTGAAACCTCAGAAAGGCAGAAATTGGAAGCCAAATATGCTGCAAATGAACATTCTATGTGCCCGGTCATTAGAAACAGCAGAACACTTTTTAAACCCAGTGAAATTCAAATTTAACATGTTTCAGACAATTTGTGCGCTAAATCAGAAGAGAGCTGTCCAAAAACTAGGGTGTTTGGAAACACTGTTAAAACCTTGTGGGGAGACCTTATTTGGTCCTTCTGACACCAAATAAGTCATTTTGGCCGCTCTAATGCAAGTGGGTTGTCAAAAAATGTAATGGTTAGAATTCACTTCTGAAACCTCAGAAAGGCAGAAATTGGAAGCCAAATATGCTGCAAATGAACATTCTATGAACCCGGTCATTAGAAAGAGCAGAAAACGGTTTAAACCCAGTGAAAATCAAATTTAACATGTTTCAGACAATTTGTGCGTTAAACAGAAGGGATCTGTCCAAAAACTAGGGTTTTTGGAAACACTGCTAAAACCTTGTAAGGAGACCTTATTTGGTCCTTCTGACACCTAAATAAGTCATTTTGGCTGCTCTAATGCAAGTGGGTTGTAAAAAAATGTAATGGTTATAATTCACTTGTGAAACCTCAGAAAGGCAGAAATTGGAAGCCAAATATGCTGCAAATGAACATTCTATGTGCCCGGTCATTAGAAACAGCAGAACACTTTTTAAACCCAGTGAAATTCAAATTTAACATGTTTCAGACAATTTGTGCGCTAAATCAGAAGAGAGCTGTCCAAAAACTAGGGTGTTTAGAAACACTGCTAAAACCTTTTGGGAGACCTTATTTGGTCCTTCTGACACCAAATAAGTCATTTTGGAGGCTCTAATGCAAGTGGGTGTTCAAAAAATGTAATGGTTAGAATTCACTTCTGAAACCTCAGAAAGGCAGAAATTGGAAGCCAAATATGCTGCAAATGAACATTCTATGTGCCCGGTCATTAGAAACAGCAGAACACTTTTTAAACCCAGTGAAATTCAAATTTAACATGTTTCAGACAATTTGTGCGCTAAATCAGAAGAGAGCTGTCCAAAAACTAGGGTGTTTGGAAACACTACTAAAATCTTGTGGGGAGACGTTATTTGGTCCTTCTGACCCCTAAATAAGTCACTTTTGCTGCTCTAATGCAAGTGGGTTGTCAAAAAATGTAATGGTTATATTTCACTTCTCAAACCTCAGAAACGAAGAAATTGGAAGCCAAATATGCTGCAAAGGAACATTCTATGAGCTCAGTTATTAGAAACAGCAGAACGCTGTTTAAACCCAGTGAAATTCAAATTTAACATGATTCAGACAAATTGTGCGCTAAAAAAGAAGGGAGCTGTCGAAAAACTCGGGTGTTTGGAAACACTACTAAAACCTTGTGGGGAGACCTTATTTGGTCCTTCTGACACCTAACAAAGTCATATTGGCTGCTCTAATGCAAGTGGGTTGTCAAAAAATGTAATGGTTATAATTCACTTCTAACACCTCAGAAAGGGAGAAATTGGAAGCCAAATATGCTGCAAAGGAACATTCTATGAGCCCGGTCATTAGAAACAGCAGAACACTTTTTAAACCCAGTGAAATTCAAATTTAACATGTTTCAGACAATTTGTGCGTTAAACAGAAGGGATCTGTCCAAAAACTAGGGTTTTTGGAAACTCTGCTAAAACCTTGTAAGGAGACCTTATTTGGTCCTTCCGACACCTAAATAAGTCATTTTGGCTGCTCTAATGCAAGTGGGTTGTAAAAAAATGTAATGGTTATAATTCACTTCTGAAACCTCAGAAAGGCAGAAATTGGAAGCCAAATATGCTGCAAATGAACATTCTATGTGCCCGGTCATTAGAAACAGCAGAACACTTTTTAAACCCAGTGAAATTCAAATTTAACATGTTTCAGACAATTTGTGCGCTAAATCAGAAGAGAGCTGTCCAAAAACTAGGTTGTTTGGAAACACTGTTAAAACCTTGTGGGGAGACCTTATTTGGTCCTTCTGACACCAAATAAGTCATTTTGGCCGCTCTAATGCAAGTGGGTTGTCAAAAAATGTAATGGTTAGAATTCACTTCTGAAACCTCAGAAAGGCAGAAATTGGAAGCCAAATATGCTGCAAATGAACATTCTATGAGCCCGGTCATTAGAAACAGCAGAAAACGGTTTAAACCCAGTGAAATTCAAATTTAACATGATTCAGACAATTTTTGCGTTAAACAGAAGGGATCTGTCCAAACACTAGGGTTTTTGGAAACACTGCTAAAACCTTGTAAGGAGACCTTATTTGGTCCTTCTGACACCTAAATAAGTCATTTTGGCTGCTCTAATGCAAGTGGGTTGTAAAAAAATGTAATGGTTATAATTCACTTCTGAAACCTCAGAAAGGCAGAAATTGGAAGCCAAATATGCTGCAAATGAACATTCTATGTGCCCGGTCATTAGAAACAGCAGAACACTTTTTAAACCCAGTGAAATTCAAATTTAACATGTTTCAGACAATTTGTGCGCTAAATCAGAAGAGAGCTGTCCAAAAACTAGGGTGTTTAGAAACACTGCTAAAACCTTTTGGGAGACCTTATTTGGTCCTTCTGACACCAAATAAGTCATTTTGGAGGCTCTAATGCAAGTGGGTGTTCAAAAAATGTAATGGTTAGAATTCACTTCTGAAACCTCAGAATGGCAGAAATTGGAAGCCAAATATGCTGCAAATGAACATTCTATGTGCCCGGTCATTAGAAACAGCAGAACACTTTTTAAACCCAGTGAAATTCAAATTTAACATGTTTCAGACAATTTGTGCGTTAAACAGAAGGGATCTGTCCAAAAACTAGGGTTTTTGGAAACACTGCTAAAACCTTGTAAGGAGACCTTATTTGGTCCTTCTGACACCAAATAAGTCATTTTGGAGGCTCTAATGCAAGTGGGTTGTCAAAAAATGTAATGGTTAGAATTCACTTCTGAAACCTCAGAAAGGCAGAAATTGGAAGCCAAATATGCTGCAAATGAACATTCTATGTGCCCGGTCATTAGAAACAGCAGAACACTGTTTAAACCCAATGAAATTCAAATTTAACATGTTTCAGACAATTTGTGCGCTAAATCAGAAGAGAGCTGTCCAAAAACTAGGGTGTTTGGAAACACTGTTAAAACCTTGTGGGGAGACCTTATTTGGTCCTTCTGACACCAAATAAGTCATTTTGGCCGCTCTAATGCAAGTGGGTTGTCAAAAAATGTAATGGTTAGAATTCACTTCTGAAACCTCAGAAAGGCAGAAATGGGAAGCCAAATATGCTGCAAATGAACATCATATGAGCCCGATCAATAGAAAGAGCAGAACACTGTTTAAACCCAGTGAAAATCAAATTTAACATGTTTCAGACAATTTGTGCGTTAAACAGAAGGGATCTGTCCAAAAACTAGGGTTTTTGGAAACACTGCTAAAACCTTGTAAGGAGACCTTATTTGGTCCTTCTGACACCTAAATAAGTCATTTTGGCTGCTCTAATGCAAGTGGGTTGTAAAAAAATGTAATGGTTATAATTCACTTCTGAAACCTCAGAAAGGCAGAAATTGGAAGCCAAATATGCTGCAAATGAACATTCATGTGCCCGGTCATTAGAAACAGCAGAACACTTTTTAAACCCAGTGAAATTCAAATTTAACATGTTTCAGACAATTTGTGCGCTAAATCAGAAGAGAGCTGTCCAAAAACTAGGGTGTTTAGAAACACTGCTAAAACCTTGTGGGGAGACCTTATTTGGTCCTTCCGACACCTAAATAAGTCATTTTGGCTGCTCTAATGCAAGTGGGTTGTAAAACAATGTAATGGTTATAATTCACTTCTGAAACCACAGAAAGGCAGAAATTGGAAGCCAAATATGCTGCAAATGAACATTCTATGTGCCCGGTCATTAGAAACAGCAGAACACTTTTTAAACCCAGTGAAATTCAAATTTAACATGTTTCAGACAATTTGTGCGCTAAATCAGAAGAAAGCTGTCCAAAAACTAGGGTGTTTGGAAACACTGTTAAAACCTTGTGGGGAGACCTTATTTGGTCCTTCTGACACCAAATAAGTCATTTTGGCCGCTCTAATGCAAGTGGGTTGTCAAAAAATGTAATGGTTATATTTCACTTCTCAAACCTCAGAAACGAAGAAATTGGAAGCCAAATATGCTGCAAAGGAACATTCTATGAGCTCAGTTATTAGAAACAGCAGAACGCTGTTTAAACCCAGTGAAATTCAAATTTAACATGATTCAGACAAATTGTGCGCTAAAAAAGAAGGGAGCTGTCGAAAAACTCGGGTGTTTGGAAACACTACTAAAACCTTGTGGGGAGACCTTATTTGGTCCTTCTGACACCTAACAAAGTCATATTGGCTGCTCTAATGCAAGTGGGTTGTCAAAAAATGTAATGGTTATAATTCACTTCTAACACCTCAGAAAGGGAGAAATTGGAAGCCAAATATGCTGCAAAGGAACATTCTATGAGCCCGGTCATTAGAAACAGCAGAACACTTTTTAAACCCAGTGAAATTCAAATTTAACATGTTTCAGACAATTTGTGCGTTAAACAGAAGGGATCTGTCCAAAAACTAGGGTTTTTGGAAACTCTGCTAAAACCTTGTAAGGAGACCTTATTTGGTCCTTCCGACACCTAAATAAGTCATTTTGGCTGCTCTAATGCAAGTGGGTTGTCAAAAAATGTAATGGTTATAATTCACTTCTGAAACCTCAGAAAGGCAGAAATTGGAAGCCAAATATGCTGCAAATGAACATTCTATGTGCCCGGTCATTAGAAACAGCAGAACACTTTTTAAACCCAGTGAAATTCAAATTTAACATGTTTCAGACAATTTGTGCGCTAAATCAGAAGAGAGCTGTCCAAAAACTAGGGTGTTTGGAAACACTGTTAAAACCTTTTGGGGAGACCTTATTTGGTCCTTCTGACACCAAATAAGTCATTTTGGCCGCTCTAATGCAAGTGGGTTGTCAAAAAATGTAATGGTTAGAATTCACTTCCGAAACCTCAGAAAGGCAGAAATTGGAAGCCAAATATGCTGCAAATGAACATTCTATGTGCCCGGTCATTAGAAAGAGCAGAACACTGTTTAAACCCAGTGAAAATCAAATTTAACATGTTTCAGACAATTTGTGCGTTAAACAGAAGGGATCTGTCCAAAAACTAGGGTTTTTGGAAACACTGCTAAAACCTTGTAAGGAGACCTTATTTGGTCCTTCTGACACCTAAATAAGTCATTTTGGCTGCTCTAATGCAAGTGGGTTGTAAAAAAATGTAATGGTTATAATTCACTTCTGAAACCTCAGAAAGGCAGAAATTGGAAGCCAAATATGCTGCAAATGAACATTCTATGTGCCCGGTCATTAGAAACAGCAGAACACTTTTTAAACCCAGTGAAATTCAAATTTAACATGTTTCAGACAATTTGTGCGCTAAATCAGAAGAGAGCTGTCCAAAAACTAGGGTGTTTAGAAACACTGCTAAAACCTTGTGGGGAGACCTTATTTGGTCCTTCCGACACCTAAATAAGTCATTTTGGCTGCTCTAATGCAAGTGGGTTGTAAAAAAATGTAATGGTTATAATTCACTTCTGAAACCTCAGAAAGGCAGAAATTGGAAGCCAAATATGCTGCAAATGAACATTCTATGTGCCCGGTCATTAGAAACAGCAGAACACTTTTTAAACCCAGTGAAATTCAAATTTAACATGTTTCAGACAATTTGTGCGCTAAATCAGAAGAGAGCTGTCCAAAAACTAGGGTGTTTAGAAAGACTGCTAAAACCTTTTGGGAGACCTTATTTGGTCCTTCTGACACCAAATAAGTCATTTTGGAGGCTCTAATGCAAGTGGGTGTTCAAAAAATGTAATGGTTAGAATTCACTTCTGAAACCTCAGAAAGGCAGAAATTGGAAGCCAAATATGCTGAAAATGAACATTCTATGTGCCCGGTCATTAGAAACAGCAGAACACTGTTTAAACCCAGTGAAATTCAAATTTAACATGTTTCAGACAATTTGTGCGCTAAATCAGAAGAGAGCTTTCCAAAAACTAGGGTGTTTGGAAACACTGCTAAAACCTTGTGGGGAGACCTTATTTGGTCCTTCTGACACCTAAATAAGTCATTTTGGCCGCTCTAATGCAAGTGTGTTGTCAAAAAATGTAATGGTTAGAATTCACTTCTGAAACCTCAGAAAGGCAGAAATTGGAAGCCAAATATGCTGCAAATGAACATCCTATGAGCCCGATCATTAGAAAGAGCAGAACACTGGTTAAACCCAGTGAAAATCAAATTTAACATGTTTCAGACAATTTGTGCGTTAAACAGAAGGGATCTGTCCAAAAACTAGGGTTTTTGGAAACACTGCTAAAACCTTGTAAGGAGACCTTATTTGGTCCTTCTGACACCAAATAAGTCATTTTGGAGGCTCTAATGCAAGTGGGTGTTCAAAAAATGTAATGGTTATAATTCACTTCTGAAACCTCAGAAAGGCAGAAATTGGAAGCCAAATATGCTGCAAATGAACATTCTATGTGCCCGGTCATTAGAAACAGCAGAACACTTTTTAAACCCAGTGAAATTCAAATTTAACATGTTTCAGACAATTTGTGCGTTAAACAGAAGGGATCTGTCCAAAAACTAGGGTTTTTGGAAACTCTGCTAAAACCTTGTAAGGAGACCTTATTTGGTCCTTCCGACACCTAAATAAGTCATTTTGGCTGCTCTAATGCAAGTGGGTTGTAAAAAAATGTAATGGTTATAATTCACTTCTGAAACCTCAGAAAGGCAGAAATTGGAAGCCAAATATGCTGCAAATGAACATTCTATGTGCCCGGTCATTAGAAACAGCAGAACACTTTTTAAACCCAGTGAAATTCAAATTTAACATGTTTCAGACAATTTGTGCGCTAAATCAGAAGAGAGCTGTCCAAAAACTAGGGTGTTTGGAAACACTGTTAAAACCTTGTGGGGAGACCTTATTTGGTCCTTCTGACACCAAATAAGTCATTTTGGCCGCTCTAATGCAAGTGGGTTGTCAAAAAATGTAATGGTTAGAATTCACTTCTGAAACCTCAGAAAGGCAGAAATTGGAAGCCAAATATGCTGCAAATGAACATTCTATGAACCCGGTCATTAGAAAGAGCAGAAAACGGTTTAAACCCAGTGAAAATCAAATTTAACATGTTTCAGACAATTTGTGCGTTAAACAGAAGGGATCTGTCCAAAAACTAGGGTTTTTGGAAACACTGCTAAAACCTTGTAAGGAGACCTTATTTGGTCCTTCTGACACCTAAATAAGTCATTTTGGCTGCTCTAATGCAAGTGGGTTGTAAAAAAATGTAATGGTTATAATTCACTTGTGAAACCTCAGAAAGGCAGAAATTGGAAGCCAAATATGCTGCAAATGAACATTCTATGTGCCCGGTCATTAGAAACAGCAGAACACTTTTTAAACCCAGTGAAATTCAAATTTAACATGTTTCAGACAATTTGTGCGCTAAATCAGAAGAGAGCTGTCCAAAAACTAGGGTGTTTAGAAACACTGCTAAAACCTTTTGGGATACCTTATTTGGTCCTTCTGACACCAAATAAGTCATTTTGGAGGCTCTAATGCAAGTGGGTGTTCAAAAAATGTAATGGTTAGAATTCACTTCTGAAACCTCAGAAAGGCAGAAATTGGAAGCCAAATATGCTGCAAATGAACATTCTATGTGCCCGGTCATTAGAAACAGCAGAACACTTTTTAAACCCAGTGAAATTCAAATTTAACATGTTTCAGACAATTTGTGCGTTAAACAGAAGGGATCTGTCCAAAAACTAGGGTTTTTGGAAACTCTGCTAAAACCTTGTAAGGAGACCTTATTTGGTCCTTCCGACACCTAAATAAGTCATTTTGGCTGCTCTAATGCAAGTGGGTTGTAAAAAAATGTAATGGTTATAATTCACTTCTGAAACCTCAGAAAGGCAGAAATTGGAAGCCAAATATGCTGCAAATGAACATTCTATGTGCCCGGTCATTAGAAACAGCAGAACACTTTTTAAACCCAGTGAAATTCAAATTTAACATGTTTCAGACAATTTGTGCGCTAAATCAGAAGAGAGCTGTCCAAAAACTAGGGTGTTTGGAAACACTGTTAAAACCTTGTGGGGAGACCTTATTTGGTCCTTCTGACACCAAATAAGTCATTTTGGCCGCTCTAATGCAAGTGGGTTGTCAAAAAATGTAATGGTTAGAATTCACTTCTGAAACCTCAGAAAGGCAGAAATTGGAAGCCAAATATGCTGCAAATGAACATTCTATGAACCCGGTCATTAGAAAGAGCAGAAAACGGTTTAAACCCAGTGAAAATCAAATTTAACATGTTTCAGACAATTTGTGCGTTAAACAGAAGGGATCTGTCCAAAAACTAGGGTTTTTGGAAACACTGCTAAAACCTTGTAAGGAGACCTTATTTGGTCCTTCTGACACCTAAATAAGTCATTTTGGCTGCTCTAATGCAAGTGGGTTGTAAAAAAATGTAATGGTTATAATTCACTTGTGAAACCTCAGAAAGGCAGAAATTGGAAGCCAAATATGCTGCAAATGAACATTCTATGTGCCCGGTCATTAGAAACAGCAGAACACTTTTTAAACCCAGTGAAATTCAAATTTAACATGTTTCAGACAATTTGTGCGCTAAATCAGAAGAGAGCTGTCCAAAAACTAGGGTGTTTAGAAACACTGCTAAAACCTTTTGGGATACCTTATTTGGTCCTTCTGACACCAAATAAGTCATTTTGGAGGCTCTAATGCAAGTGGGTGTTCAAAAAATGTAATGGTTAGAATTCACTTCTGAAACCTCAGAAAGGCAGAAATTGGAAGCCAAATATGCTGCAAATGAACATTCCATGTGCCCGGTCATTAGAAACAGCAGAACACTTTTTAAACCCAGTGAAATTCAAATTTAACATGTTTCAGACAATTTGTGCGCTAAATCAGAAGAGAGCTGTCCAAAAACTAGGGTGTTTGGAAACACTACTAAAATCTTGTGGGGAGACGTTATTTGGTCCTTCTGACCCCTAAATAAGTCACTTTGGCTGCTCTAATGCAAGTGGGTTGTCAAAAAATGTAATGGTTATATTTCACTTCTCAAACCTCAGAAACGAAGAAATTGGAAGCCAAATATGCTGCAAAGGAACATTCTATGAGCTCAGTTATTAGAAACAGCAGAACGCTGTTTAAACCCAGTGAAATTCAAATTTAACATGATTCAGACAAATTGTGCGCTAAAAAAGAAGGGAGCTGTCGAAAAACTCGGGTGTTTGGAAACACTACTAAAACCTTGTGGGGAGACCTTATTTGGTCCTTCTGACACCTAACAAAGTCATATTGGCTGCTCTAATGCAAGTGGGTTGTCAAAAAATGTAATGGTTATAATTCACTTCTAACACCTCAGAAAGGGAGAAATTGGAAGCCAAATATGCTGCAAAGGAACATTCTATGAGCCCGGTCATTAGAAACAGCAGAACACTTTTTAAACCCAGTGAAATTCAAATTTAACATGTTTCAGACAATTTGTGCGTTAAACAGAAGGGATCTGTCCAAAAACTAGGGTTTTTGGAAACTCTGCTAAAACCTTGTAAGGAGACCTTATTTGGTCCTTCCGACACCTAAATAAGTCATTTTGGCTGCTCTAATGCAAGTGGGTTGTAAAAAAATGTAATGGTTATAATTCACTTGTGAAACCTCAGAAAGGCAGAAATTGGAAGCCAAATATGCTGCAAATGAACATTCTATGTGCCCGGTCATTAGAAACAGCAGAACACTTTTTAAACCCAGTGAAATTCAAATTTAACATGTTTCAGACAATTTGTGCGCTAAATCAGAAGAGAGCTGTCCAAAAACTAGGTTGTTTGGAAACACTGTTAAAACCTTGTGGGGAGACCTTATTTGGTCCTTCTGACACCAAATAAGTCATTTTGGCCGCTCTAATGCAAGTGGGTTGTCAAAAAATGTAATGGTTAGAATTCACTTCTGAAACCTCAGAAAGGCAGAAATTGGAAGCCAAATATGCTGCAAATGAACATTCTATGAGCCCGGTCATTAGAAACAGCAGAAAACGGTTTAAACCCAGTGAAATTCAAATTTAACATGATTCAGACAATTTTTGCGTTAAACAGAAGGGATCTGTCCAAACACTAGGGTTTTTGGAAACACTGCTAAAACCTTGTAAGGAGACCTTATTTGGTCCTTCTGACACCTAAATAAGTCATTTTGGCTGCTCTAATGCAAGTGGTTGTAAAAAAATGTAATGGTTATAATTCACTTCTGAAACCTCAGAAAGGCAGAAATTGGAAGCCAAATATGCTGCAAATGAACATTCTATGTGCCCGGTCATTAGAAACAGCAGAACACTTTTTAAACCCAGTGAAATTCAAATTTAACATGTTTCAGACAATTTTGTGCGCTAAATCAGAAGAGAGCTGTCCAAAAACTAGGGTGTTTAGAAACACTGCTAAAACCTTTTGGGAGACCTTATTTGGTCCTTCTGACACCAAATAAGTCATTTTGGAGGCTCTAATGCAAGTGGGTGTTCAAAAAATGTAATGGTTAGAATTCACTTCTGAAACCTCAGAATGGCAGAAATTGGAAGCCAAATATGCTGCAAATGAACATTCTATGTGCCCGGTCATTAGAAACAGCAGAACACTTTTTAAACCCAGTGAAATTCAAATTTAACATGTTTCAGACAATTTGTGCGTTAAACAGAAGGGATCTGTCCAAA
Source organism: Fundulus diaphanus (assembly GCA_037039145.1). Lineage (NCBI taxonomy): Eukaryota > Metazoa > Chordata > Actinopteri > Cyprinodontiformes > Fundulidae > Fundulus > Fundulus diaphanus. Next base: position 53,612 of record CM073140.1, read on the forward strand.
AACTAGGGTTTTTGGAAACACTGCTAAAACCTTGTAAGGAGACCTTATTTGGTCCTTCTGACACCAAATAAGTCATTTTGGAGGCTCTAATGCAAGTGGGTTGTCAAAAAATGTAATGGTTAGAATTCACTTCTGAAACCTCAGAAAGGCAGAAATTGGAAGCCAAATATGCTGCAAATGAACATTCTATGTGCCCGGTCATTAGAAACAGCAGAACACTGTTTAAACCCAATGAAATTCAAATTTAACATGTTTCAGACAATTTGTGCGCTAAATCAGAAGAGAGCTGTCCAAAAACTAGGGTGTTTGGAAACACTGTTAAAACCTTGTGGGGAGACCTTATTTGGTCCTTCTGACACCAAATAAGTCATTTTGGCCGCTCTAATGCAAGTGGGTTGTCAAAAAATGTAATGGTTAGAATTCACTTCTGAAACCTCAGAAAGGCAGAAATGGGAAGCCAAATATGCTGCAAATGAACATCATATGAGCCCGATCAATAGAAAGAGCAGAACACTGTTTAAACCCAGTGAAAATCAAATTTAACATGTTTCAGACAATTTGTGCGTTAAACAGAAGGGATCTGTCCAAAAACTAGGGTTTTTGGAAACACTGCTAAAACCTTGTAAGGAGACCTTATTTGGTCCTTCTGACACCTAAATAAGTCATTTTGGCTGCTCTAATGCAAGTGGGTTGTAAAAAAATGTAATGGTTATAATTCACTTCTGAAACCTCAGAAAGGCAGAAATTGGAAGCCAAATATGCTGCAAATGAACATTCATGTGCCCGGTCATTAGAAACAGCAGAACACTTTTTAAACCCAGTGAAATTCAAATTTAACATGTTTCAGACAATTTGTGCGCTAAATCAGAAGAGAGCTGTCCAAAAACTAGGGTGTTTAGAAACACTGCTAAAACCTTGTGGGGAGACCTTATTTGGTCCTTCCGACACCTAAATAAGTCATTTTGGCTGCTCTAATGCAAGTGGGTTGTAAAACAATGTAATGGTTATAATTCACTTCTGAAACCTCAGAAAGGCAGAAATTGGAAGCCAAATATGCTGCAAATGAACATTCTATGTGCCCGGTCATTAGAAACAGCAGAACACTTTTTAAACCCAGTGAAATTCAAATTTAACATGTTTCAGACAATTTGTGCGCTAAATCAGAAGAAAGCTGTCCAAAAACTAGGGTGTTTGGAAACACTGTTAAAACCTTGTGGGGAGACCTTATTTGGTCCTTCTGACACCAAATAAGTCATTTTGGCCGCTCTAATGCAAGTGGGTTGTCAAAAAATGTAATGGTTAGAATTCACTTCTGAAACCTCAGAAAGGCAGAAATTGGAAGCCAAATATGCTGCAAATGAACATTCTATGAGCCCGGTCATTAGAAAGAGCAGAAAACGGTTTAAACCCAGTGAAAATCAAATTTAACATGTTTCAGACAATTTGTGCGTTAAACAGAAGGGATCTGTCCAAAAACTAGGGTTTTTGGAAACACTGCTAAAACCTTGTAAGGAGACCTTATTTGGTCCTTCTGACACCTAAATAAGTCATTTTGGCTGCTCTAATGCAAGTGGGTTGTAAAAAAATGTAATGGTTATAATTCACTTGTGAAACCTCAGAAAGGCAGAAATTGGAAGCCAAATATGCTGCAAATGAACATTCTATGTGCCCGGTCATTAGAAACAGCAGAACACTTTTTAAACCCAGTGAAATTCAAATTTAACATGTTTCAGACAATTTGTGCGCTAAATCAGAAGAGAGCTGTCCAAAAACTAGGGTGTTTAGAAACACTGCTAAAACCTTTTGGGAGACCTTATTTGGTCCTTCTGACACCAAATAAGTCATTTTGGAGGCTCTAATGCAAGTGGGTGTTCAAAAAATGTAATGGTTAGAATTCACTTCTGAAACCTCAGAAAGGCAGAAATTGGAAGCCAAATATGCTGCAAATGAACATTCTATGTGCCCGGTCATTAGAAACAGCAGAACACTTTTTAAACCCAGTGAAATTCAAATTTAACATGTTTCAGACAATTTGTGCGCTAAATCAGAAGAGAGCTGTCCAAAAACTAGGGTGTTTGGAAACACTACTAAAATCTTGTGGGGAGACGTTATTTGGTCCTTCTGACCCCTAAATAAGTCACTTTGGCTGCTCTAATGCAAGTGGGTTGTCAAAAAATGTAATGGTTATATTTCACTTCTCAAACCTCAGAAACGAAGAAATTGGAAGCCAAATATGCTGCAAATGAACATTCTATGAGCCCGGTCATTAGAAAGAGCAGAACACTGTTTAAACCCAGTGTTAATCAAATTTAACATGTTTCAGACAATTTGTGCGTTAAACAGAAGAGATCTGTCCAAAAACTAGGGTTTTTGGAAACACTGCTAAAACCTTGTAAGGAGACCTTATTTGGTCCTTCTGACACCTAAATAAGTCATTTTGGCCGCTCTAATGCAAGTGGGTTGTAAAAAAATTTAATGGTTATAATTCACTTCTGAAACCTCAGAAAGGCCGAAATTGGAAGCCAAATATGCTGCAAATGAACATTCTATGAGCCCGGTCATTAGAAACAGCAGAAAACGGTTTAAACCCAGTGAAATTAAATTTAACATGATTCAGACAATTTTTGCGTTAAACAGAAGGGAGCTGTCCAAAAACTAGGGTGTTTGGAAACACTGCTAAAACCTTGTGGGGAGACCTTATTTGGTCCTTCTGACACCTAAATAAGTCATTTTGGCTGCTCTAATGCAAGTGGGTTGTCAAAAAATGTAATGGTTAGAATTCACTTCTGAAACCTCAGAAAGGCATAAATTGGAAGCCAAATATGCTGCAAATGAACATTCTATGTGCCCGGTCATTAGAAAGAGCAGAACACTGTTTAAACCCAGTGAAATTCAAATTTAACATGTTTCAGACAATTTGTGCGCTAAATCAGAAGAGAGCTGTCCAAAAACTAGGGTGTTTAGAAACACTGCTAAAACCTTTTGGGAGACCTTATTTGGTCCTTCTGACACCAAATAAGTCATTTTGGCTGCTCTAATGCAAGTGGGTGTTCAAAAAATGTAATGGTTAGAATTCACTTCTGAAACCTCAGAAAGGCAGAAATTGGAAGCCAAATATGCTGCAAATGAACATTCTATGTGCCCGGTCATTAGAAACAGCAGAACACTTTTTAAACCCAGTGAAATTCAAATTTAACATGTTTCAGACAATTTGTGCGCTAAATCAGAAGAGAGCTGTCCAAAAACTAGGGTGTTTTGTAACGTTTCTGGCACTGGAGCTGCTAATTGCAATCAACGCACCTGCGCTGCCTCCACCTCTACCGGCTTATAAGCCCTGCGCCTCGCAGCCTCCAGTGCCAGAACGTCTCGAGCCAACCGGTGAGAACTTCCAGCAATTATTATCAAACTGCCTGCCTGTCTGTTGCCCGACCTGTCTTTGCCTTCATTTCTGAGCCAGCCTAGCCCTCTCCTGGATTCTGTCTGCCCGCCTGAGCCCTGCTGTGTCAGCCTCTGGACCCCGGATTGCCCTCCTGTGTTTTGACCCCGCTAGCCCGTGAGTACTGGAACCTGCCTGTCCCTTAATCAATCTGTGCTCTCTGGAAACTGGATCTTGGAACTGGACCCGGACCCTTCTTTGGATTTCCCCTTGGATTTGTCGCCTGGACGTATTGGCCTTCCCCGTGACCGAACTCAGACTGCCCCTGGACGACGCCCCCCGGATTTCCCTGTCGCTCGGCTTCCGACACGCTTTGGAGCAAGGACTCCTAAAGAAGTCATCCCCCATCAGGTTAGTGACCAAACCTTCAGCTCATCCTCTCTATCGCCTCCACTGGTCACTAACCCGTCTCTATTCCCCCAGGAGTTGTCGGCCCGTAAGCACGAGCAGCACGTCCCGAAAGCCTCCGCTTCCCTGTTTTTTCAATAAAATCGGCTCAAGAGCCACTGACCTGTCTCGGGTTGTCTTTGGGTCCGCCCTTATTCGTCACAGCACGTTCTGGCCAAATGGATCCTTCACCCGATGGTCAGTGGCGCGCGGGAGTGGAGAAGTCTATTTCCCAGTTAGAAGCCGGCGTCTCTGAGATTCTTACGCACCTCCGCGGCCAAGCCACTTCCCCGACTCCACTTCCGCAAACAGCTCCCCCGGCCCCGGCGTCACGTCCGGTGACCTCATCGCTGCCAGAGCCGCGTCTCACTCCGCCTGAGCTCTTTAGTGGCAATCCTGAACAGTGCCGGGCATTTCTCACACAGTGTGAGATACAATTCGAGCTTCAGCCATCCTCCTTCCCAACCGACCGTTCTAAGGTCGCGTATGTTATCTCTCTGTTGACGGGAAAGGCCCGACTTTGGGGAGCTTCCGAGTGGCAGAATGACTCCTCAATTTGCCACTCGTACTATGACTTCTCCAGAGAATTAACAAGAGTGTTCAGTCCCCTGCTGCCCTGCCGTGAGTCCTCTAGAGGGCTCTTGTCTCTGAGACAGGGGGAGAGATCAGTGTCCGATTACATTATTGATTTCCATTTGCTAGCTGCTGAGAGCTTATGGAATGAGTATGCGCTCATGGATGTTTTTATCCATGGTTTAAATGATAGGATCAAGGATGAGTTAGCCACCCGGGAATATCCCAAATCCCTCAAGCAACTTGAGGAACTTGCTACCCGGGTGGATCTCCGCCTCCTGGAGCGACGAAGAGAGCGCCGCTCAACCTCCTCTCCCCGTCCTCGTTTTTCAGCTGTTCCCTCCGTTCCCCCTCCAGTCTCTCAGAGGTTGCCCGACCCGGAACCTATGCAGCTAGGAAAGACTGGTCTGTCTAAGGAGGAGCACCAGCGCAGGCAGCAACAGGGTCTCTGCCTCTATTGTGGTGGAGCTGGTCATCGCGTTCGGTCTTGCCCGTTAAAAGACCAAGCTCAGTAGGTGAGGGGAGGTCTCTACTGAGCTACACCAAGCTCGCTGTCTCCCCAGACCGGTTATTCCCTGCCACCCTAACCACTTCTACTGAATCCCACAGACTCTCCGTCTTCATCGACTCAGGGGCGGACACAGAGTTTATGGATGAAGGGCTGGCCAAAAGACTGAACATCCGACTCCATCCTGGCTCTTCTACCCGTAGTGTTCTTGCCCTGGATGGTCATGAGCTAAATATTTCTCGTCTTGTTTCTGAGCCAGTGGAGCTAATATTGGGAGGAAATCACAGAGAGAGGCTGACTTTTATGATTATAGACTCCCCACAGGTTCCAGTGATTTTGGGTGCCACTTGGCTCCGGAGACACAACCCCCAGGTTGATTGGCGGCGGGTCGAAGTGATGGGGTGGGCCCCGTCCTGCTCTGAATCGTGTCTGTTCTCCGCCCAGCATCCCCCTTCATCTGAGGGTAAGGCAGACGATTATTATCCTGATCTGTCCAAGGTTCCGTCTGAATACCATGATTTAAGGGAGGTTTTTAATAAATCTAAGGCCACGAGTCTCCCTCCTCATCGCCCGTTTGACTGTGCGATCGACCTGCTGTCTGGGACCACCCCACCCAGAGGTCGCCTCTATTCATTGTCCCCTCCTGAGTCCCAAGCCATGCAGGACTACATTAATGAGTCCTTAAGAGCAGGCATTATTCGCCCCTCTTCCTCACCTGCAGGGGCAGGCTTCTTCTTTGTGGGGAAGAAAGATGGCTCGCTCCGCCCGTGCATAGACTATAGGGGCCTAAACGACATCTCTGTAAAGAACCGTTACCCCATCCCCCTCATGAACACGGCGTTTGACCAGGTGCAGGAGGCCAAGATTTTCACCAAGCTGGATCTGAGAAATGCCTACCATCTGGTTCGAATAAGGGAGGGCGATGAGTGGAAGACCGCTTTTAACACCCCCACTGGTCATTATGAATACTTGGTAATGCCTTTCGGTCTCACCAACGCTCCGGCTGTCTTCCAAAACCTAGTCAACGAGGTCCTTAGAGACATGATAGGACGTTTTGTGTTTGTCTACCTAGACGACATTCTCGTCTACTCTAAGAACCTCACCCTCCATAAGCAACATGTCCGCTCCGTTCTGCTCCGTTTGTTACAAAACCAACTCTATGTCAAGGCAGAGAAGTGTGAGTTTCACACAACCTCCACTTCCTTGCGCAGTCAAAGAATGGCCCGCTCCAAATGACAGAAAGCAGCTCCAGAGGTTTTTGGGGTTTGCCAATTTCTACAGACGGTTCATCCGTAACTTCAGCCAGGTTGCGGCCCCGCTCCATGCTCTTACATCAAGCAAGATTAAGTTTGCATGGAATGAAGAGGCAGAGAGTGCTTTTAAACTCCTCAAGGAGTTGTTTACTTCTGCCCCGGTCCTAGTTTCCCCCGACCCGGAGAGACAATTCATTGTGGAGGTGGATGCTTCTAGCTCAGGGGCCGGGGCTGTTCTCAGCCAGAAGGCCTTGGATGGTCTCATTCACCCATGTGCTTTCTTCTCTAGAAAGTTATCCCCTGCAGAGCGCAATTATGACGTGGGAAATCGGGAACTCTTGGCGGTGAAGTTGGCGCTTGAGGAATGGAGACACTGGCTGGAGGGCGCCAAACTCCCCTTCCTGGTTTGGACGGACCACAAGAACCTGGAGTACCTCAAGACCGCCAAAAGGCTAAACCCTAGACAAGCCAGGTGGGCCCTGTTCTTCGATCGCTTTAACTTTTCCCTCTCCTACAGACCAGGATCTAAGAACACTAAGCCAGATGCCCTCTCCAGAGTGTTCGAGGCGGAGGAGGAGAGTCGTGACCAGCCATCGGAGTATATCCTTCCTGAATCCGTAAGGTGCGCTATCACCCGGCTTGGTCTGGAGAAGGAGGTCAGGGCTGCTCTGGAGACCACACACGTCCCCGAAGCCTGCCCCAAAGACAGACTCTTTGTCCCTGACCCCCTCAGGCAGAAGGTTCTGGATTTCTGCCACGCTTCTCGCCTTTACTGCCACCCTGGCTTCACTAAATCCCTCCTTCTGGTCCGTTCCCAGTTTTGGTGGCCCACCTTGGCCAAGGACGTCAAGGCGTATGTCGCTGCCTGCTCCCTCTGCAACCAGGCAAAGGTTTCTAGGCGGCCTCCCTCTGGTCTGCTTCGCCCGCTGCCTGTTCCCTCTCGGCCCTGGTCCTGCCTCTCTATGGACTTTGTCTCTGGTCTACCACCTTCCGAGGGCAACTCAGTAATCCTCACTATCGTAGACCGGTTCTCAAAAATGGTCCATCTAGTTCCTTTGCCCAAGCTCCCCTCCGCCAAGGAGATGGGGATAATCTTAGCAAAGGAGGTTTTCAGGCTACATGGCCTGCCCACTGACATAGTGTCAGACAGGGGCCCCCAGTTTGTGGCCCGCTACTGGCGGGAGTTCTGTGCCATGTTGGGCATTTCTGTTAGTCTGTCCTCTGGTTTCCATCCCCAAACAGATGGCCAGACGGAAAGGGTTAACCAAGAGGTCGAGACTAAGCTCCGCCTCTTTTGCCAGTCCGACCCTTCCAAGTGGTCCCAGAACCTTCCCTGGGTTGAGCATGCCATCAATGCTACCCCTTCCAACTCCACTGGTCTGTCCCCTTTTTATGTGGTTTATGGTTACCAGCCACCCGTGTTCTCCATTGAGCAGGTGGAGTCCAGGGTTCCGTCTGCCCGTCTGTCAGCCCTCAGGTGTCAGCGGGCCTGGAGAAGAGCTAGAAGAGCAATTCTCACCTCCACCCAGAAACAGGCCCGGGCTGCCAATCGCCATCGAGTCCCAGCACCCAACTACCGGGTGGGAGATAGAGTGTGGCTCTCCACAAGGAACCTGCCGCTCAAGGTTGAGAACAAGAAACTGGCACCTCGGTTTATTGGGCCGTTCTCGGTCTCCAACGTGGTGAACCCGGTGGCGGTTCGTCTCCACTTGCCCTCATCGATGAAGGTCCACCCCACGTTCCATGTCTCTCAGGTTAAACCTGTCAAGACCTCGGACCTTGCTCCTGCCGCCACATCCCCACCGCCTACCCGGTTTGTGGATGGCTCCCCAGCCTACACTGTTAAGCGCATCCTGAGGTCTCGAAAGAGGGGCAGGGGTACCCAGTACCTAATTGACTGGGAGGGCTATGGGCCAGAGGAGCGTCAGTGGGTCCCCTCCCGATTCATTCTGGACAAGTCCCTCATTAGGGATTTCCACAGAGCCCACCCGGACCAGCCTAGGGCGTCTGGAATCCGCCCTTGAGGGGGGGGCTCTGTAACGTTTCTGGCACTGGAGCTGCTAATTGCAATCAACGCACCTGCGCTGCCTCCACCTCTACCGGCTTATAAGCCCTGCGCCTCGCAGCCTCCAGTGCCAGAACGTCTCGAGCCAACCGGTGAGAACTTCCAGCAATTATTATCAAACTGCCTGCCTGTCTGTTGCCCGACCTGTCTTTGCCTTCATTTCTGAGCCAGCCTAGCCCTCTCCTGGATTCTGTCTGCCCGCCTGAGCCCTGCTGTGTCAGCCTCTGGACCCCGGATTGCCCTCCTGTGTTTTGACCCCGCTAGCCCGTGAGTACTGGAACCTGCCTGTCCCTTAATCAATCTGTGCTCTCTGGAAACTGGATCTTGGAACTGGACCCGGACCCTTCTTTGGATTTCCCCTTGGATTTGTCGCCTGGACGTATTGGCCTTCCCCGTGACCGAACTCAGACTGCCCCTGGACGACGCCCCCCGGATTTCCCTGTCGCTCGGCTTCCGACACGCTTTGGAGCAAGGACTCCTAAAGAAGTCATCCCCCATCAGGTTAGTGACCAAACCTTCAGCTCATCCTCTCTATCGCCTCCACTGGTCACTAACCCGTCTCTATTCCCCCAGGAGTTGTCGGCCCGTAAGCACGAGCAGCACGTCCCGAAAGCCTCCGCTTCCCTGTTTTTTCAATAAAATCGGCTCAAGAGCCACTGACCTGTCTCGGGTTGTCTTTGGGTCCGCCCTTATTCGTCACATGTTTAGAAACACTGCTAAAACCTTTTGGGAGACCTTATTTGGTCCTTCTGACACCAAATAAGTCATTTTGGAGGCTCTAATGCAAGTGGGTGTTCAAAAAATGTAATGGTTAGAATTCACTTCTGAAACCTCAGAAAGGCAGAAATTGGAAGCCAAATATGCTGCAAATGAACATTCTATGTGCCCGGTCATTAGAAACAGCAGAACACTTTTTAAACCCAGTGAAATTCAAATTTAACATGTTTCAGACAATTTGTGCGTTAAACAGAAGGGATCTGTTGCTAAAACCTTGTAAGGAGAGCTTATTTGGTCCTTCCAAAACCTAAATAAGTCATTTTGGCTGCTCTAATGCAAGTGGGTTGTCAAAAAATTTAATGGTTATAATTCACTTCTGAAACCTCAGAAAGGCAGAAATTGGAAGCCAAATATGCTGCAAATGAACATTCTATGTGCCCGGTCATTAGAAACAGCAGAACACTTTTTAAACGCAGTGAAATTCAAATTTAACATGTTTCAGACAATTTGTGCGCTAAATCAGAAGAGAGCTGTCCAAAAACTAGGGTGTTTAGAAACACTGCTAAAACCTTGTGGGGAGACCTTATTTGGTCCTTCCGACACCTAAATAAGTCATTTTGGCTGCTCTAATGCAAGTGGGTGTTCAAAAAATGTAATGGTTAGAATTCACTTCTGAAACCTCAGAAAGGCAGAAATTGGAAGCCAAATATGCTGCAAATGAACATTCTATGTGCCCGGTCATTAGAAACAGCAGAACACTTTTTAAACCCAGTGAAATTCAAATTTAACATGTTTCAGACAATTTGTGCGTTAAACAGAAGGGATCTGTCCAAAAACTAGGGTTTTTGGAAACACTGTTAAAACCTTGTGGGGAGACCTTATTTGGTCCTTCTGACACCAAATAAGTCATTTTGGCCGCTCTAATGCAAGTGGGTTGTCAAAAAATGTAATGGTTAGAATTCACTTCTGAAACCTCAGAAAGGCAGAAATTGGAAGCCAAATATGCTGCAAATGAACATTCTATGAGCCCGGTCATTAGAAACAGCAGAAAACGGTTTAAACCCAGTGAAATTCAAATTTAACATGATTCAGACAATTTTTGCGTTAAACAGAAGGGAGCTGTCCAAAAACTAGGGTGTTTAGAAACACTGCTAAAACCTTTTGGGGAGACCTTATTTGGTCCTTCTGACACCAAATAAGTCATTTTGGAGGCTCTAATGCAAGTGGGTTGTCAAAAAATGTAATGGTTAGAATTCACTTCTGAAACCTCAGAAAGGCAGAAATTGGAAGCCAAATATGCTGCAAATGAACATTCTATGTGCCCGGTCATTAGAAACAGCAGAACACTGTTTAAACCCAATGAAATTCAAATTTAACATGTTTCAGACAATTTGTGCGCTAAATCAGAAGAGAGCTGTCCAAAAACTAGGGTGTTTGGAAACACTGTTAAAACCTTGTGGGGAGACCTTATTTGGTCCTTCTGACACCAAATAAGTCATTTTGGCCGCTCTAATGCAAGTGGGTTGTCAAAAAATGTAATGGTTAGAATTCACTTCTGAAACCTCAGAAAGGCAGAAATGGGAAGCCAAATATGCTGCAAATGAACATCATATGAGCCCGATCAATAGAAAGAGCAGAACACTGTTTAAACCCAGTGAAAATCAAATTTAACATGTTTCAGACAATTTGTGCGTTAAACAGAAGGGATCTGTCCAAAAACTAGGGTTTTTGGAAACACTGCTAAAACCTTGTAAGGAGACCTTATTTGGTCCTTCTGACACCTAAATAAGTCATTTTGGCTGCTCTAATGCAAGTGGGTTGTAAAAAAATGTAATGGTTATAATTCACTTCTGAAACCTCAGAAAGGCAGAAATTGGAAGCCAAATATGCTGCAAATGAACATTCATGTGCCCGGTCATTAGAAACAGCAGAACACTTTTTAAACCCAGTGAAATTCAAATTTAACATGTTTCAGACAATTTGTGCGCTAAATCAGAAGAGAGCTGTCCAAAAACTAGGGTGTTTAGAAACACTGCTAAAACCTTGTGGGGAGACCTTATTTGGTCCTTCCGACACCTAAATAAGTCATTTTGGCTGCTCTAATGCAAGTGGGTTGTAAAAAAATGTAATGGTTATAATTCACTTCTGAAACCTCAGAAAGGCAGAAATTGGAAGCCAAATATCCTGCAAATGAACATTCTATGTGCTCGGTCATTAGAAACAGCAGAACACTTTTTAAACCCAGTGAAATTCAAATTTAACATGTTTCAGACAATTTGTGCGCTAAATCAGAAGAAAGCTGTCCAAAAACTAGGGTGTTTGGAAACACTGTTAAAACCTTGTGGGGAGACCTTATTTGGTCCTTCTGACACCAAATAAGTCATTTTGGCCGCTCTAATGCAAGTGGGTTGTCAAAAAATTTAATGGTTAGAATTCACTTCTGAAACCTCAGAAAGGCAGAAATTGGAAGCCAAATATGCTGCAAATGAACATTCTATGAGCCCGGTCATTAGAAAGAGCAGAAAACGGTTTAAACCCAGTGAAAATCAAATTTAACATGTTTCAGACAATTTGTGCGTTAAACAGAAGGGATCTGTCCAAAAACTAGGGTTTTTGGAAACAATGCTAAAACCTTGTAAGGAGACCTTATTTGGTCCTTCTGACACCTAAATAAGTCATTTTGGCTGCTCTAATGCAAGTGGGTTGTAAAAAAATGTAATGGTTATAATTCACTTCTGAAACCTCAGAAAGGCAGAAATTGGAAGCCAAATATGCTGCAAATGAACATTCTATGTGCCCGGTCATTAGAAACAGCAGAACACTTTTTAAACCCAGTGAAATTCAAATTTAACATGTTTCAGACAATTTGTGCGCTAAATCAGAAGAGAGCTGTCCAAAAACTAGGGTGTTTAGAAACACTGCTAAAACCTTTTGGGAGACCTTATTTGGTCCTTCTGACACCAAATAAGTCATTTTGGAGGCTCTAATGCAAGTGGGTGTTCAAAAAATGTAATGGTTAGAATTCACTTCTGAAACCTCAGAAAGGCAGAAATTGGAAGCCAAATATGCTGCAAATGAACATTCTATGTGCCCGGTCATTAGAAACAGCAGAACACTTTTTAAACCCAGTGAAATTCAAATTTAACATGTTTCAGACAATTTGTGCGCTAAATCAGAAGAGAGCTGTCCAAAAACTAGGGTGTTTGGAAACACTACTAAAATCTTGTGGGGAGACGTTATTTGGTCCTTCTGACCCCTAAATAAGTCACTTTGGCTGCTCTAATGCAAGTGGGTTGTCAAAAAATGTAATGGTTTATATTTCACTTCTCAAACCTCAGAAACGAAGAAATTGGAAGCCAAATATGCTGCAAAGGAACATTCTATGAGCTCAGTTATTAGAAACAGCAGAACGCTGTTTAAACCCAGTGAAATTCAAATTTAACATGATTCAGACAAATTGTGCGCTAAAAAAGAAGGGAGCTGTCGAAAAACTCGGGTGTTTGGAAACACTACTAAAACCTTGTGGGGAGACCTTATTTGGTCCTTCTGACACCTAACAAAGTCATATTGGCTGCTCTAATGCAAGTGGGTTGTCAAAAAATGTAATGGTTATAATTCACTTCTAACACCTCAGAAAGGGAGAAATTGGAAGCCAAATATGCTGCAAAGGAACATTCTATGAGCTCAGTTATTAGAAACAGCAGAACACTGTTTAAACCCAGTGAAATTCAAATTTAACATGATTCAGACAAATTGTGCGCTGAAAAAGAAGGGAGCTGTCCAAAAATTAGGGTGTTTGGAAACACTGCTAAAACCTTGTGGGGAGACGTTATTTGGTCTTCTGACACCTAAATAAGTCACTTTGGCTGCTCTAATGCAAGTGGGTTGTCAAAAAATGTAATGGTTATATTTCACTTCTCACACCTCAGAAACGAAGAAATTGGAAGCCAAATATGCTGCAAAGGAACATTCTATGAGCCTGGTCATTAGAAACAGCAGAACACTGTTTAAACCCAGTGAAATTCACATTTAACACGATTCAGACAATTTGTGCGCTAAAACAGAAGAGAGCTGTCGAAAAACTCGGGTGTTTGGAAACACTACTAAAACCTTGTGGGGAGACCTTATTTGGTCCTTCTGACACCTAACAAAGTCATATTGGCTGGTCTAATGCAAGTGGGTTGTGAAAAAATGTAATGGTTATAATTCACTTCTAACACCTCAGAAAGGAAGAAATTGGAAGCCAAATATGCTGCAAAGGAACATTCTATGAGCCCGGTCTATAGAAACAGCAGAACACTGTTTAAACCCAGTGAAATTCACATTTTGACATGATTCAGACATTTTGTGCGCTAAAACAGAAGGGAGCTGTCCAAAAACTAGGGTGTTTGGAAACACTGCTAAAACCTTGTGGGGAGACCTTATTTGGTCCTTCTGACCCCTAAATAAGTCACTTTGGTTGCTCTAATGCAAGTGGGTTGTCAAAAAATGTAATGGTTATAATTCACTTCTCACACCTCAGAAAGGAAGAAATTGGAAGCCAAATATGCTGCAAAGGAACATTCTATGAGCACAGTCATTAGAAACAGCAGAACACTGTTTAAACCCAGTGAAATTCACATTTGACATGATTCAGACATTTTGTGCGCTAAAACAGAAGGGAGCTGTCCAAAAACTAGGGTGTTTGGAAACACTGCTAAAACCTTGTGGGGAGACCTTATTTGGTCCTTCTGACCCCTAAATAAGTCATTTTGGCTGCTCTAATGCAAGTGGGTTGTCAAAAAATGTAATGGTTATAATTCACTTCTTGCACCTCAGAAAGGCAGAAATTGGAAGCCAAATATGCTGCAAATGAACATTCTATGTGCCCGGTCATTAGAAACAGCAGAACACTTTTTAAACCCAGTGAAATTCAAATTTAACATGTTTCAGACAATTTGTGCGCTAAATCAGAAGAGAGCTGTCCAAAAACTAGGGTGTTTGGAAACACTACTAAAATCTTGTGGGGAGACGTTATTTGGTCCTTCTGACCCCTAAATAAGTCACTTTGGCTGCTCTAATGCAAGTGGGTTGTCAAAAAATGTAATGGTTATATTTCACTTCTCAAACCTCAGAAACGAAGAAATTGGAAGCCAAATATGCTGCAAATGAACATTCTATGAGCCCGGTCATTAGAAAGAGCAGAACACTGTTTAAACCCAGTGAAAATCAAATTTAACATGTTTCAGACAATTTGTGCGTTAAACAGAAGGGATCTGTCCAAAAACTAGGGTTTTTGGAAACACTGCTAAAACCTTGTAAGGAGACCTTATTTGGTCCTTCTGACACCTAAATAAGTCATTTTGGCCGTTCTAATGCAAGTGGGTTGTCAAAAAATGTAATGGTTAGAATTCACTTCTGAAACCTCAGAAAGGCATAAATTGGAAGCCAAATATGCTGCAAATGAACATTCTATGTGCCCGGTCATTAGAAAGAGCAGAACACTGTTTAAACCCAGTGAAATTCAAATTTAACATGTTTCAGACAATTTGTGCGCTAAATCAGAAGAGAGCTGTCCAAAAACTAGGGTGTTTAGAAACACTGCTAAAACCTTTTGGGAGACCTTATTTGGTCCTTCTGACACCTAAATAAGTCATTTTGGCCGTTCTAATGCAAGTGGGTTGTCAAAAAATGTAATGGTTAGAATTCACTTCTGAAACCTCAGAAAGGCATAAATTGGAAGCCAAATATGCTGCAAATGAACATTCTATGTGCCCGGTCATTAGAAAGAGCAGAACACTGTTTAAACCCAGTGAAATTCAAATTTAACATGTTTCAGACAATTTGTGCGCTAAATCAGAAGAGAGCTGTCCAAAAACTAGGGTGTTTAGAAACACTGCTAAAACCTTTTGGGAGACCTTATTTGGTCCTTCTGACACCAAATAAGTCATTTTGGCTGCTCTAATGCAAGTGGGTGTTCAAAAAATGTAATGGTTAGAATTCACTTCTGAAACCTCAGAAAGGCAGAAATTGGAAGCCAAATATGCTGCAAATGAACATTCTATGTGCCCGGTCATTAGAAACAGCAGAACACTTTTTAAACCCAGTGAAATTCAAATTTAACATGTTTCAGACAATTTGTGCGTTAAACAGAAGGGATCTGTCCAAAAACTAGGGTTTTTGGAAACACTGCTAAAACCTTATAAGGAGACCTTATTTGGTCCTTCCGACACCTAAATAAGTCATTTTGGCTGCTCTAATGCAAGTGGGTTGTCAAAAAATTTAATGGTTATAATTCACTTCTGAAACCTCAGAAAGGCAGAAATTGGAAGCCAAATATGCTGCAAATGAACATTCTATGTGCCCGGTCATTAGAAACAGCAGAACACTTTTTAAACCCAGTGAAATTCAAATTTAACATGTTTCAGACAATTTGTGCGCTAAATCAGAAGAGAGCTGTCCAAAAACTAGGGTGTTTAGAAA
Source organism: Fundulus diaphanus (assembly GCA_037039145.1). NCBI lineage: Eukaryota > Metazoa > Chordata > Actinopteri > Cyprinodontiformes > Fundulidae > Fundulus > Fundulus diaphanus. Next base: position 69,013 of record CM073140.1, read on the forward strand.
CACTGCTAAAACCTTTTGGGAGACCTTATTTGGTCCTTCTGACACCAAATAAGTCATTTTGGAGGCTCTAATGCAAGTGGGTGTTCAAAAAATGTAATGGTTAGAATTCACTTCTGAAACCTCAGAAAGGCAGAAATTGGAAGCCAAATATGCTGCAAATGAACATTCTATGTGCCCGGTCATTAGAAACAGCAGAACACTTTTTAAACCCAGTGAAATTCAAATTTAACATGTTTCAGACAATTTGTGCGTTAAACAGAAGGGATCTGTTGCTAAAACCTTGTAAGGAGACCTTATTTGGTCCTTCCAAAACCTAAATAAGTCATTTTGGCTGCTCTAATGCAAGTGGGTTGTCAAAAAATTTAATGGTTATAATTCACTTCTGAAACCTCAGAAAGGCAGAAATTGGAAGCCAAATATGCTGCAAATGAACATTCTATGTGCCCGGTCATTAGAAACAGCAGAACACTTTTTAAACGCAGTGAAATTCAAATTTAACATGTTTCAGACAATTTGTGCGCTAAATCAGAAGAGAGCTTTCCAAAAACTAGGGTGTTTAGAAACACTGCTAAAACCTTGTGGGGAGACCTTATTTGGTCCTTCCGACACCTAAATAAGTCATTTTGGCTGCTCTATTGCAAGTGGGTGTTCAAAAAATGTAATGGTTAGAATTCACTTCTGAAACCTCAGAAAGGCAGAAATTGGAAGCCAAATATGCTGCAAATGAACATTCTATGTGCCCGGTCATTAGAAACAGCAGAACACTTTTTAAACCCAGTGAAATTCAAATTTAACATGTTTCAGACAATTTGTGCGTTAAACAGAAGGGATCTGTCCAAAAACTAGGGTTTTTGGAAACACTGTTAAAACCTTGTGGGGAGACCTTATTTGGTCCTTCTGACACCAAATAAGTCATTTTGGCCGCTCTAATGCAAGTGGGTTGTCAAAAAATGTAATGGTTAGAATTCACTTCTGAAACCTCAGAAAGGCAGAAATTGGAAGCCAAATATGCTGCAAATGAACATTCTATGAGCCCGGTCATTAGAAACAGCAGAAAACGGTTTAAACCCAGTGAAATTCAAATTTAACATGATTCAGACAATTTTTGCGTTAAACAGAAGGGAGCTGTCCAAAAACTAGGGTGTTTAGAAACATTGCTAAAACCTTTTGGGGAGACCTTATTTGGTCCTTCTGACACCAAATAAGTCATTTTGGAGGCTCTAATGCAAGTGGGTTGTCAAAAAATGTAATGGTTAGAATTCACTTCTGAAACCTCAGAAAGGCAGAAATTGGAAGCCAAATATGCTGCAAATGAACATTCTATGTGCCCGGTCATTAGAAACAGCAGAACACTGTTTAAACCCAATGAAATTCAAATTTAACATGTTTCAGACAATTTGTGCGCTAAATCAGAAGAGAGCTGTCCAAAAACTAGGGTGTTTGGAAACACTGTTAAAACCTTGTGGGGAGACCTTATTTGGTCCTTCTGACACCAAATAAGTCATTTTGGCCGCTCTAATGCAAGTGGGTTGTCAAAAAATGTAATGGTTAGAATTCACTTCTGAAACCTCAGAAAGGCAGAAATGGGAAGACAAATATGCTGCAAATGAACATCATATGAGCCCGATCAATAGAAAGAGCAGAACACTGTTTAAACCCAGTGAAAATCAAATTTAACATGTTTCAGACAATTTGTGCGTTAAACAGAAGGGATCTGTCCAAAAACTAGGGTTTTTGGAAACACTGCTAAAACCTTGTAAGGAGACCTTATTTGGTCCTTCTGACACCTAAATAAGTCATTTTGGCTGCTCTAATGCAAGTGGGTTGTAAAAAAATGTAATGGTTATAATTCACTTCTGAAACCTCAGAAAGGCAGAAATTGGAAGCCAAATATGCTGCAAATGAACATTCTATGTGCCCGGTCATTAAAAACAGCAGAACAATTTTTAAACCCAGTGAAATTCAAATTTAACATGTTTCAGACAATTTGTGCGCTAAATCAGAAGAAAGCTGTCCAAAAACTAGGGTGTTTGGAAACACTGTTAAAACCTTGTGGGGAGACCTTATTTGGTCCTTCTGACACCAAATAAGTCATTTTGGCCGCTCTAATGCAAGTGGGTTGTCAAAAAATGTAATGGTTAGAATTCACTTCTGAAACCTCAGAAAGGCAGAAATTGGAAGCCAAATATGCTGCAAATGAACATTCTATGAGCCCGGTCATTAGAAAGAGCAGAAAACGGTTTAAACCCAGTGAAAATCAAATTTAACATGTTTCAGACAATTTGTGCGTTAAACAGAAGGGATCTGTCCAAAAACTAGGGTTTTTGGAAACACTGCTAAAACCTTGTAAGGAGACCTTATTTGGTCCTTCTGACACCTAAATAAGTCATTTTGGCTGCTCTAATGCAAGTGGGTTGTAAAAAAATGTAATGGTTATAATTCACTTCTGAAACCTCAGAAAGGCAGAAATTGGAAGCCAAATATGCTGCAAATGAACATTCTATGTGCCCGGTCATTAGAAACAGCAGAACACTTTTTAAACCCAGTGAAATTCAAATTTAACATGTTTCAGACAATTTGTGCGCTAAATCAGAAGAGAGCTGTCCAAAAACTAGGGTGTTTAGAAACACTGCTAAAACCTTTTGGGAGACCTTATTTGGTCCTTCTGACACCAAATAAGTCATTTTGGAGGCTCTAATGCAAGTGGGTGTTCAAAAAATGTAATGGTTAGAATTCACTTCTGAAACCTCAGAAAGGCAGAAATTGGAAGCCAAATATGCTGCAAATGAACATTCTATGTGCCCGGTCATTAGAAACAGCAGAACACTTTTTAAACCCAGTGAAATTCAAATTTAACATGTTTCAGACAATTTGTGCGCTAAATCAGAAGAGAGCTGTCCAAAAACTAGGGTGTTTGGAAACACTACTAAAATCTTGTGGGGAGACGTTATTTGGTCCTTCTGACCCCTAAATAAGTCACTTTGGCTGCTCTAATGCAAGTGGGTTGTCAAAAAATGTAATGGTTATATTTCACTTCTCAAACCTCAGAAACGAAGAAATTGGAAGCCAAATATGCTGCAAAGGAACATTCTATGAGCTCAGTTATTAGAAACAGCAGAACGCTGTTTAAACCCAGTGAAATTCAAATTTAACATGATTCAGACAAATTGTGCGCTAAAAAAGAAGGGAGCTGTCGAAAAACTCGGGTGTTTGGAAACACTACTAAAACCTTGTGGGGAGACCTTATTTGGTCCTTCTGACACCTAACAAAGTCATATTGGCTGCTCTAATGCAAGTGGGTTGTCAAAAAATGTAATGGTTATAATTCACTTCTAACTCCTCAGAAAGGGAGAAATTGGAAGCCAAATATGCTGCAAAGGAACATTCTATGAGCCCGGTCTATAGAAACAGCAGAACAATGTTTAAACCCAGTGAAATTCACATTTGACACGATTCAGACATTTTGTGCGCTAAAACAGAAGGGAGCTGTCCAAAAACTAGGGTGTTTGGAAACACTGCTAAAACCTTGTGGGGAGACCGTATTTGGTCGTTCTGACCCCTAAATAAGTCACTTTGGCTGCTCTAATGCAAGTGGGTTGTCAAAAAATGTAATGGTTATATTTCACTTCTCACACCTCAGAAACGAAGAAATTGGAAGCCAAATATGCTGCAAAGGAACATTCTATGAGCTCAGTTATTAGAAACAGCAGAACACTGTTTAAACCCAGTGAAATTCAAATTTAACATGATTCAGACAAATTGTGCGCTGAAAAAGAAGGGAGCTGTCCAAAAACTAGGGTGTTTGGAAACACTGCTAAAACCTTGTGGGGAGACGTTATTTGGTCTTCTGACACCTAAATAAGTCACTTTGGCTGCTCTAATGCAAGTGGGTTGTCAAAAAATGTAATGGTTTTAATTTACTTCTCACACCTCAGAAAGGTAGAAATTGGAAGCCAAATATGCTGCAAATGAACATTCTATGAGCCTGGTCATTAGAAACAGCAGAACACTGTTTAAACCCAGTGAAATTCACATTTAACACGATTCAGACAATTTGTGCGCTAAAACAGAAGAGAGCTGTCGAAAAACTCGGGTGTTTGGAAACACTACTAAAACCTTGTGGGGAGACCTTATTTGGTCCTTCTGACACCTAACAAAGTCATATTGGCTGGTCTAATGCAAGTGGGTTGTGAAAAAATGTAATGGTTATAATTCACTTCTAACACCTCAGAAAGGAAGAAATTGGAAGCCAAATATGCTGCAAAGGAACATTCTATGAGCCCGGTCTATAGAAACAGCAGAACACTGTTTAAACCCAGTGAAATTCACATTTTGACATGATTCAGACATTTTGTGCGCTAAAACAGAAGGGAGCTGTCCAAAAACTAGGGTGTTTGGAAACACTGCTAAAACCTTGTGGGGAGACCTTATTTGGTCCTTCTGACCCCTAAATAAGTCATTTTGGCAGCTCTAATGCAAGTGGGTTGTCAAAAAATGTAATGGTTATAATTCACTTCTTGCACCTCAGAAAGGAAGAAATTGGAAGCCAAATATGCTGCAAATGAACATTCTATGAGCACAGTCATTAGAAACAGCAGAACACTGTTCAAACCCAGTGAAATTCAAATTTAACATGATTCAGACAAATTGTGCGCTAAAAGAGAAGGGAGCTGTCGAAAAACTCGGGTGTTTGGAAACACTGCTAAAACCTTGTGGGGAGACCTTATTTGGTCCTTCTGACACCTAACAAAGTTATATTGGCTGCTCTAATGCAAGTGGGTTGTCAAAAAATGTAATGGTTATAATTCAGTTCTCACACCTCAGAAAGGAAGAAATTGGAAGCCAAATATGCTGCAAATGAACATTCTATGAGCACAGTCATTAGAAACAGCAGAACACTGTTCAAACCCAGTGAAATTCAAATTTAACATGATTCAGACAAATTGTGCGCTAAAAGAGAAGGGAGCTGTCCAAAAACTATGGTGTTTGGAAACACTGCTAAAACCTTGTGGGGAGACCTTATTTGGTCCTTCTGACCCCTAAATAAGTCACTTTGGCTGCTCTAATGCAAGTGGGTTGTCAAAAAATGTAATGGTTTTAATTCACTTCTCACACCTCAGAAAGGTAGAAATTGGAAGCCAAATATGCTGCAAATGAACATTCTATGAGCCCGGTCATTAGAAACAGCAGAACACTGTTTAAACCCAGTGAAATTCACATTTAACACGATTCAGACAATTTGTGCGCTAAAACAGAAGAGAGCTGTCCAAAAACTAGGGTGTTTGGAAACACTGCTAAAACCTTGTGGGGAGACCTTATTTGGTCCTTCTGACACCTAACAAAGTCATATTGGCTGCTCTAATGCAAGTGGGTTGTCAAAAAATGTAATGGTTATAAATCACTTCTAACACCTCAGATAGGAAGAAATTGGAAGCCAAATATGCTGCAAATGAACATTCTATGACCACAGTCATTAGAAACAGCAGAACACTGTTTAAACCCAGTGAAATTCACATTTCACATGATTCAGACATTTTGTGCGCTAAAACAGAAGAGAGCTGTCGAAAAACTCGGGTGTTTGGAAACACTACTAAAACCTTGTGGGGAGACCTTATTTGGTCCTTCTGACACCTAACAAAGTCATATTGGCTGCTCTAATGCAAGTGGGTTGTCAAAAAATGTAATGGTTATAAATCACTTCTAACACCTCAGAAAGGAAGAAATTGGAAGCCAAATATGCTGCAAAGGAACATTCTATGAGCCCGGTCTATAGAAACAGCAGAACACTGTTTAAACCCAGTGAAATTCACATTTGACATGATTCAGACATTTTGTGCGCTAAAACAGAAGGGAGCTGTCCAAAAACTAGGGTGTTTGGAAACATTGCTAAAACCTTGTGGGGAGACCTTATTTGGTCCTTCTGACCCCTAAATAAGTCACTTTGGCTGCTCTAATGCAAGTGGGTTGTCAAAAAATGTAATGGTTATAATTCACTTCTCACACCTCAGATAGGAAGAAATTGGAAGCCAAATATGCTGCAAATGAACATTCTATGACCACAGTCATTAGAAACAGCAGAACACTGTTTAAACCCAGTGAAATTCACATTTGACATGATTCAGACATTTTGTGTGCTAAAACAGAAGGGAGCTGTCCAAAAACTAGGGTGTTTGGAAACACTGCTAAAACCTTGTGGGGAGACCTTATTTGGTCCTTCTGACCCCTAAATAAGTCACTTTGGCTGCTCTAATGCAAGTGGGTTGTCAAAAAATGTAATGGTTATATTTCACTTCTCACACCTCAGATAGGAAGAAATTGGAAGCCAAATATGCTGCAAATGAACATTCTATGACCACAGTCATTAGAAACAGCAGAACACTGTTTAAACCCAGTGAAATTCACATTTGACATGATTCAGACATTTTGTGCGCTAAAACAGAAGGGAGCTGTCCAAAAACTAGGGTGTTTGGAAACACTGCTAAAACCTTGTGGGGAGACCTTATTTGGTCCTTCTGACCCCTAAATAAGTCACTTTGGCTGCTCTAATGCAAGTGGGTTGTCAAAAAATGTAATGGTTTTAATTCACTTCTCACACCTCAGAAAGGTAGAAATTGGAAGCCAAATATGCTGCAAATGAACATTCTATGAGCCCGGTCATTAGAAACAGCAGAACACTGTTTAAACCCAGTGAAATTCACATTTGACATGATTCAGACATTTTGTGCGCTAAAACAGAAGGGAGCTGTCCAAAAACTAGGGTGTTTGGAAACACTGCTAAAACCTTGTGGGGAGACCTTATTTGGTCCTTCTGATCCCTAAATAAGTCACTTTGGCTGCTCTAATGCAAGTGGGTTGTCAAAAAATGTAATGGTTATAATTCACTTCTCACACCTCAGATAGGAAGAAATTGGAAGCCAAATATGCTGCAAATGAAGATTCTATGACCACAGTCATTAGAAACAGCAGAACACTGTTTAAACCCAGTGAAATTCACATTTCACATGATTCAGACATTTTGTGCGCTAAAACAGAAGGGAGCTGTCCAAAAACTAGGGTGTTTGGAAACACTGTTAAAACCTTGTGGGGAGACCTTATTTGGTCCTTCTGACACCAAATAAGTCATTTTGGAGGCTCTAATGCAAGTGGGTGTTCAAAAAATGTAATGGTTAGAATTCACTTCTGAAACCTCAGAAAGGCAGAAATTGGAAGCCAAATATGCTGCAAATGAACATTCTATGAGCCCGGTCATTAGAAACAGCAGAACACTGTTTAAACCCAGTGAAATTCACATTTAACACGATTCAGACAATTTGTGCGCTAAAACAGAAGACAGCTGTCGAAAAACTCGGGTGTTTGGAAACACTACTAAAACCTTGTGGGGAGACCTTATTTGGTCCTTCTGACACCTAACAAAGTCATATTGGCTGCTCTAATGCAAGTGGGTTGTCAAAAAATGTAATGGTTATAATTCACTTCTAACACCTCAGAAAGGAAGAAATTGGAAGCCAAATATGCTGCAAAGGAACATTCTATGAGCCCGGTCTATAGAAACAGCAGAACACTGTTTAAACCCAGTGAAATTCACATTTGACACGATTCAGACATTTTGTGCGCTAAAACAGAAGGGAGCTGTCCAAAAACTAGGGTGTTTGGAAACACTGCTAAAACCTTGTGGGGAGACCGTATTTGGTCGTTCTGACCCCTAAATAAGTCACTTTGGCTGCTCTAATGCAAGTGGGTTGTCAAAAAATGCAATGGTTATATTTCACTTCTCACACCTCAGAAACGAAGAAATTGGAAGCCAAATATGCTGCAAAGGAACATTCTATTAGCTCAGTTATTAGAAACAGCAGAACACTGTTTAAACCCAGTGAAATTCAAATTTAACATGATTCAGACAAATTGTGCGCTAAAAAAGAAGGGAGCTGTCCAAAAACTAGGGTGTTTGGAAACACTGCTAAAACCTTGTGGGGAGACGTTATTTGGTCTTCAGACACCTAAATAAGTCACTTTGGCTGCTCTAATGCAAGTGGGTTGTCAAAAAATGTAATGGTTTTAATTCACTTCTCACACCTCAGAAAGGTAGAAATTGGAAGCCAAATATGCTGCAAATGAACATTCTAGGAGCCTGGTCATTAGAAACAGCAGAACACTGTTTAAACCCAGTGAAATTCACATTTAACACGATTCAGACAATTTGTGCGCTAAAACAGAAGAGAGCTGTCGAAAAACTCGGGTGTTTGGAAACACTACTAAAACCTTGTGGGGAGACCTTATTTGGTCCTTCTGACACCTAACAAAGTCATATTGGCTGGTCTAATGCAAGTGGGTTGTCAAAAAATGTAATGGTTATTATTCACTTCTAACACCTCAGAAAGGAAGAAATTGGAAGCCAAATATGCTGCAAAGGAACATTCTATGACCACAGTCATTAGAAACAGCAGAACACTGTTTAAACCCAGTGAAATTCACATTTGACATGATTCAGACATTTTGTGCGCTAAAACAGAAGGGAGCTGTCCAAAAACTAGGGTGTTTGGAAACACTGCTAAAACCTTGTGGGGAGACCTTATTTGGTCCTTCTGACCCCTAAATAAGTCACTTTGGCTGCTCTAATGCAAGTGGGTTGTCAAAAAATGTAATGGTTATAATTCACTTCTCACACCTCAGAAAGGAAGAAATTGGAAGCCAAATATGCTGCAAATGAACATTCTATGAGCACAGTCATTAGAAACAGCAGAACACTGTTCAAACCCAGTGAAATTCAAATTTAACATGATTCAGACAAATTGTGCGCTAAAAGAGAAGGGAGCTGTCCAAAAACTAGGGTGTTTGGAAACACTGCTAAAACCTTGTGGGGAGACCTTATTTGGTCCTTCTGACACCTAACAAAGTTATATTGGCTGCTCTAATGCAAGTGGGTTGTCAAAAAATGTAATGGTTATATTTCACTTCTCACACCTCAGATAGGAAGAAATTGGAAGCCAAATATGCTGCAAATGAAGATTCTATGACCACAGTCATTAGAAACAGCAGAACACTGTTTAAACCCAGTGAAATTCACATTTCACATGATTCAGACATTTTGTGCGCTAAAACAGAAGGGAGCTGTCCAAAAACTAGGGTGTTTGGAAACACTGTTAAAACCTTGTGGGGAGACCTTATTTGGTCCTTCTGACACCAAATAAGTCATTTTGGAGGCTCTAATGCAAGTGGGTGTTCAAAAAATGTAATGGTTAGAATTCACTTCTGAAACCTCAGAAAGGCAGAAATTGGAAGCCAAATATGCTGCAAATGAACATTCTATGAGCCCGGTCATTAGAAACAGCAGAACACTGTTTAAACCCAGTGAAATTCACATTTAACACGATTCAGACAATTTGTGCGCTAAAACAGAAGACAGCTGTCGAAAAACTCGGGTGTTTGGAAACACTACTAAAACCTTGTGGGGAGACCTTATTTGGTCCTTCTGACACCTAACAAAGTCATATTGGCTGCTCTAATGCAAGTGGGTTGTCAAAAAATGTAATGGTTATAATTCACTTCTAACACCTCAGAAAGGAAGAAATTGGAAGCCAAATATGCTGCAAAGGAACATTCTATGAGCCCGGTCTATAGAAACAGCAGAACACTGTTTAAACCCAGTGAAATTCACATTTGACACGATTCAGACATTTTGTGCGCTAAAACAGAAGGGAGCTGTCCAAAAACTAGGGTGTTTGGAAACACTGCTAAAACCTTGTGGGGAGACCGTATTTGGTCGTTCTGACCCCTAAATAAGTCACTTTGGCTGCTCTAATGCAAGTGGGTTGTCAAAAAATGCAATGGTTATATTTCACTTCTCACACCTCAGAAACGAAGAAATTGGAAGCCAAATATGCTGCAAAGGAACATTCTATTAGCTCAGTTATTAGAAACAGCAGAACACTGTTTAAACCCAGTGAAATTCAAATTTAACATGATTCAGACAAATTGTGCGCTAAAAAAGAAGGGAGCTGTCCAAAAACTAGGGTGTTTGGAAACACTGCTAAAACCTTGTGGGGAGACGTTATTTGGTCTTCAGACACCTAAATAAGTCACTTTGGCTGCTCTAATGCAAGTGGGTTGTCAAAAAATGTAATGGTTTTAATTCACTTCTCACACCTCAGAAAGGTAGAAATTGGAAGCCAAATATGCTGCAAATGAACATTCTAGGAGCCTGGTCATTAGAAACAGCAGAACACTGTTTAAACCCAGTGAAATTCACATTTAACACGATTCAGACAATTTGTGCGCTAAAACAGAAGAGAGCTGTCGAAAAACTCGGGTGTTTGGAAACACTACTAAAACCTTGTGGGGAGACCTTATTTGGTCCTTCTGACACCTAACAAAGTCATATTGGCTGGTCTAATGCAAGTGGGTTGTCAAAAAATGTAATGGTTATTATTCACTTCTCACACCTCAGATAGGAAGAAATTGGAAGCCAAATATGCTGCAAATGAACATTCTATGACCACAGTCATTAGAAACAGCAGAACACTGTTTAAACCCAGTGAAATTCACATTTGACATGATTCAGACATTTTGTGCGCTAAAACAGAAGGGAGCTGTCCAAAAACTAGGGTGTTTGGAAACACTGCTAAAACCTTGTGGGGAGACCTTATTTGGTCCTTCTGACCCCTAAATAAGTCACTTTGGCTGCTCTAATGCAAGTGGGTTGTCAAAAAATGTAATGGTTATAATTCACTTCTCACACCTCAGAAAGGAAGAAATTGGAAGCCAAATATGCTGCAAGTGAACATTCTATGAGCACAGTCATTAGAAACAGCAGAACACTGTTCAAACCCAGTGAAATTCAAATTTAACATGATTCAGACAAATTGTGCGCTAAAAGAGAAGGGAGCTGTCCAAAAACTAGGGTGTTTGGAAACACTGCTAAAACCTTGTGGGGAGACCTTATTTGGTCCTTCTGACACCTAACAAAGTTATATTGGCTGCTCTAATGCAAGTGGGTTGTCAAAAAATGTAATGGTTATATTTCACTTCTCACACCTCAGATAGGAAGAAATTGGAAGCCAAATATGCTGCAAATGAACATTCTATAACCACAGTCATTAGAAACAGCAGAACACTGTTTAAACCCAGTGAAATTCACATTTGACATGATTCAGACATTTTGTGCGCTAAAACAGAAGGGAGCTGTCCAAAAACTATGGTGTTTGGAAACACTGCTAAAACCTTGTGGGGAGACCTTATTTGGTCCTTCTGACACCTAACAAAGTTATATTGGCTGCTCTAATGCAAGTGGGTTGTCAAAAAATGTAATGGTTATATTTCACTTCTCACACCTCAGATAGGAAGAAATTGGAAGCCAAATATGCTGCAAATGAACATTCTATGACCACAGTCATTAGAAACAGCAGAACACTGTTTAAACCCAGTGAAATTCACATTTGACATGATTCAGACATTTTGTGCGCTAAAACAGAAGGGAGCTGTCCAAAAACTATGGTGTTTGGAAACACTGCTAAAACCTTGTGGGGAGACCTTATTTGGTCCTTCTGACCCCTAAATAAGTCACTTTGGCTGCTCTAATGCAAGTGGGTTGTCAAAAAATGTAATGGTTTTAATTCACTTCTCACACCTCAGAAAGGTAGAAATTGGAAGCCAAATATGCTGCAAATGAACATTCTATGAGCCCGGTCATTAGAAACAGCAGAACACTGTTTAAACCCAGTGAAATTCACATTTAACACGATTCAGACAATTTGTGCGCTAAAACAGAAGAGAGCTGTCGAAAAACTCGGGTGTTTGGATACACTACTAAAACCTTGTGGGGAGACCTTATTTGGTCCTTCTGACACCTAACAAAGTCATATTGGCTGCTCTAATGCAAGTGGGTTGTCAAAAAATGTAATGGTTATAATTCACTTCTAACACCTCAGAAAGGAAGAAATTGGAAGCCAAATATGCTGCAAAGGAACATTCTATGAGCCCGGTCTATAGAAACAGCAGAACACTGTTTAAACCCAGTGAAATTCACATTTGACACGATTCAGACATTTGTGCGCTAAAACAGAAGGGAGCTGTCCAAAAACTAGGGTGTTTGGAAACACTGCTAAAAGCTTGTGGGGAGACGTTATTTGGTCTTCTGACACCTAAATAAGTCACTTTGGCTGCTCTAATGCAAGTGGGTTGTCAAAAAATGTAATGGTTTTAATTCACTTCTCACACCTCAGAAAGGTAGAAATTGGAAGCCAAATATGCTGCAAATGAACATTCTATGAGCCTGGTCATTAGAAACAGCAGAACACTGTTTAAACCCAGTGAAATTCACATTTGACACGATTCAGACATTTGTGCGCTAAAACAGAAGGGAGCTGTCCAAAAACTAGGGTGTTTGGAAACACTGCTAAAACCTTGTGGGGAGACCTTATTTGGTCCTTCTGACCCCTAAATAAGTCACTTTGGCTGCTCTAATGCAAGTGGGTTGTCAAAAAATGTAATGGTTATAATTCACTTCTCACACCTCAGAAAGGAAGAAATTGGAAGCCAAATATGCTGCAAATGAACATTCTATGAGCACAGTCATTAGAAACAGCAGAACACTGTTCAAACCCAGTGAAATTCAAATTTAACATGATTCAGACAAATTGTGCGCTAAAAGAGAAGGGAGCTGTCCAAAAACTAGGGTGTTTGGAAACACTGCTAAAACCTTGTGGGGAGACCTTATTTGGTCCTTCTGACACCTAACAAAGTTATATTGGCTGCTCTAATGCAAGTGGGTTGTCAAAAAATGTAATGGTTATATTTCACTTCTCACACCTCAGATAGGAAGAAATTGGAAGCCAAATATGCTGCAAATGAACATTCTATAACCACAGTCATTAGAAACAGCAGAATACTGTTTAAACCCAGTGAAATTCACATTTGACATGATTCAGACATTTTGTGCGCTAAAACAGAAGGGAGCTGTCCAAAAACTATGGTGTTTGGAAACACTGCTAAAACCTTGTGGGGAGACCTTATTTGGTCCTTCTGACACCTAACAAAGTTATATTGGCTGCTCTAATGCAAGTGGGTTGTCAAAAAATGTAATGGTTATATTTCACTTCTCACACCTCAGATAGGAAGAAATTGGAAGCCAAATATGCTGCAAATGAACATTCTATGACCACAGTCATTAGAAACAGCAGAACACTGTTTAAACCCAGTGAAATTCACATTTGACATGATTCAGACATTTTGTGCGCTAAAACAGAAGGGAGCTGTCCAAAAACTATGGTGTTTGGAAACACTGCTAAAACCTTGTGGGGAGACCTTATTTGGTCCTTCTGACCCCTAAATAAGTCACTTTGGCTGCTCTAATGCAAGTGGGTTGTCAAAAAATGTAATGGTTTTAATTCACTTCTCACACCTCAGAAAGGTAGAAATTGGAAGCCAAATATGCTGCAAATGAACATTCTATGAGCCCGGTCATTAGAAACAGCAGAACACTGTTTAAACCCAGTGAAATTCACATTTAACACGATTCAGACAATTTGTGCGCTAAAACAGAAGAGAGCTGTCGAAAAACTCGGGTGTTTGGATACACTACTAAAACCTTGTGGGGAGACCTTATTTGGTCCTTCTGACACCTAACAAAGTCATATTGGCTGCTCTAATGCAAGTGGGTTGTCAAAAAATGTAATGGTTATAATTCACTTCTAACACCTCAGAAAGGAAGAAATTGGAAGCCAAATATGCTGCAAAGGAACATTCTATGAGCCCGGTCTATAGAAACAGCAGAACACTGTTTAAACCCAGTGAAATTCACATTTGACACGATTCAGACATTTGTGCGCTAAAACAGAAGGGAGCTGTCCAAAAACTAGGGTGTTTGGAAACACTGCTAAAACCTTGTGGGGAGACGTTATTTGGTCTTCTGACACCTAAATAAGTCACTTTGGCTGCTCTAATGCAAGTGGGTTGTCAAAAAATGTAATGGTTTTAATTCACTTCTCACACCTCAGAAAGGTAGAAATTGGAAGCCAAATATGCTGCAAATGAACATTCTATGAGCCTGGTCATTAGAAACAGCAGAACACTGTTTAAACCCAGTGAAATTCACATTTAACACGATTCAGACAATTTGTGCGCTAAAACAGAAGAGAGCTGTCGAAAAACTCGGGTGTTTGGAAACACTACTAAAACCTTGTGGGGAGACCTTATTTGGTCCTTCTAACACCTAACAAAGTCATATTGGCTGGTCTAATGCAAGTGGGTTGTCAAAAAATGTAATGGTTATAATTCACTTCTCACACCTCAGAAAGGAAGAAATTGGAAGCCAAATATGCTGCAAATGAACATTCTATGAGCACAGTCATTAGAAACAGCAGAACACTGTTCAAACCCAGTGAAATTCAAATTTAACATGATTCAGACAAATTGTGCGCTAAAAGAGAAGGGAGCTGTCCAAAAACTAGGGTGTTTGGAAACACTGCTAAAACCTTGTGGGGAGACCTTATTTGGTCCTTCTGACACCTAACAAAGTTATATTGGCTGCTCTAATGCAAGTGGGTTGTCAAAAAATGTAATGGTTATATTTCACTTCTCACACCTCAGATAGGAAGAAATTGGAAGCCAAATATGCTGCAAATGAACATTCTATAACCACAGTCATTAGAAACAGCAGAACACTGTTTAAACCCAGTGAAATTCACATTTGACATGATTCAGACATTTTGTGCGCTAAAACAGAAGGGAGCTGTCCAAAAACTATGGTGTTTGGAAACACTGCTAAAACCTTGTGGGGAGACCTTATTTGGTCCTTCTGACACCTAACAAAGTTATATTGGCTGCTCTAATGCAAGTGGGTTGTCAAAAAATGTAATGGTTATATTTCACTTCTCACACCTCAGATAGGAAGAAATTGGAAGCCAAATATGCTGCAAATGAAACATTCTATGACCACAGTCATTAGAAACAGCAGAACACTGTTTAAACCCAGTGAAATTCACATTTGACATGATTCAGACATTTTGTGCGCTAAAACAGAAGGGAGCTGTCCAAAAACTATGGTGTTTGGAAACACTGCTAAAACCTTGTGGGGAGACCTTATTTGGTCCTTCTGACCCCTAAATAAGTCACTTTGGCTGCTCTAATGCAAGTGGGTTGTCAAAAAATGTAATGGTTTTAATTCACTTCTCACACCTCAGAAAGGTAGAAATTGGAAGCCAAATATGCTGCAAATGAACATTCTATGAGCCCGGTCATTAGAAACAGCAGAACACTGTTTAAACCCAGTGAAATTCACATTTAACACGATTCAGAAAATTTGTGCGCTAAAACAGAAGAGAGCTGTCCAAAAACTAGGGTGTTTGGAAACACTGCTAAAACCTTGTGGGGAGACGTTATTTGGTCCTTCTGAGACCTAAATAAGTCATTTTTTCCTGCTTTAATGCCAGTGGGTTGTCAAAAAATGTAATGGTTATAATTCACTTCTAACACCTCAGAAAGGAAGAAATTGGAAGCCAAATATGCTGCAAAGGAACATTCTATGAGCCCGGTCTATAGAAACAGCAGAACACTGTTTAAACCCAGTGAAATTCACATTTGACACGATTCAGACATTTGTGCGCTAAAACAGAAGGGAGCTGTCCAAAAACTAGGGTGTTTGGAAACACTGCTAAAACCTTGTGGGGAGACGTTATTTGGTCTTCTGACACCTAAATAAGCCACTTTGGCTGCTCTAATGCAAGTGGGTTGTCAAAAAATGTAATGGTTTTAATTCACTTCTCACACCTCAGAAAGGTAGAAATTGGAAGCCAAATATGCTGCAAATGAACATTCTATGAGCCTGGTCATTAGAAACAGCAGAACACTGTTTAAACCCAGTGAAATTCACATTTAACACGATTCAGACAATTTGTGCGCTAAAACAGAAGAGAGCTGTCGAAAAACTCGGGTGTTTGGAAACACTACTAAAACCTTGTGGGGAGACCTTATTTGGTCCTTCTGACACCTAACAAAGTCATATTGGCTGGTCTAATGCAAGTGGGTTGTCAAAAAATGTAATGGTTATAATTCACTTCTAACACCTCAGAAAGGAAGAAATTGGAAGCCAAATATGCTGCAAAGGAACATTCTATGAGCCCGGTCTATAGAAACAGCAGAACACTGTTTAAACCCAGTGAAATTCACATTTGACTCGATTCAGACATTTTGTGCGCTAAAACAGAAGGGAGCTGTCCAAAAACTAGGGTGTTTGGAAACACTGCTAAAACCTTGTGGGGAGACCGTATTTGGTCGTTCTGACCCCTAAATAAGTCACTTTGGCTGCTCTAATGCAAGTGGGTTGTCAAAAAATGTAATGGTTATATTTCACTTCCCACACCTCAGAAATGAAGAAATTGGAAGCCAAATATGCTGCAAAGGAACATTCTATGAGCTCAGTTATTAGAAACAGCAGAACACTGTTTAAACCCAGTGAAATTCAAATTTAACATGATTCAGACAAATTGTGCGCTAAAAAAGAAGGGAGCTGTCCAAAAACTAGGGTGTTTGGAAACACTGCTAAAACCTTGTGGGGAGACGTTATTTGGTCTTCTGACACCTAAATAAGTCACTTTGGCTGCTCTAATGCAAGTGGGTTGTCAAATAATGTAATGGTTTTAATTCACTTCTCACACCTCAGAAAGGTAGAAATTGGAAGCCAAATATGCTGCAAATGAACATTCTATGAGCCTGGTCATTAGAAACAGCAGAACACTGTAAAACCCAGTGAAATTCACATTTAACACGATTCAGACAATTTGTGCGCTAAAACAGAAGAGAGCTGTCGAAAAACTCGGGTGTTTGGAAACACTACTAAATCCTTGTGGGGAGACCTTATTTGGTCCTTGTGACACCTAACAAAGTCATATTGGCTGGTCTAATGCAAGTGGGTTGTCAAAAAATGTAATGGTTATAATTCACTTCTAACACCTCAGAAACGAAGAAATTGGAAGCCAAATATGCTGCAAAGGAACATTCTATGAGTCCGGTCTATAGAAACAGCAGAACACTGTTTAAACCCAGTGAAATTCACATTTGACATGATTCAGACATTTTGTGCGCTAAAACAGAAGGGAGCTGTCCAAAAACTAGGGTGTTTGGAAACACTGCTAAAACCTTGTGGGGAGACCTTATTTGGTCCTTCTGACCCCTAAATAAGTCACTTTGGCTGCTCTAATGCAAGTGGGTTGTCAAAAAATGTAATGGTTATAATTCACTTCTCACACCTCAGAAAGGAAGAAATTGGAAGCCAAATATGCTGCAAATGAACATTCTATGAGCACAGTCATTAGAAACAGCAGAACACTGTTTAAACCCAGTGAAATTCAAATTTAACACGATTCAGAAAATTTGTGCGCTAAAACAAAAGAGAGCTGTCCATAAACTAGGGTGTTTGGAAACACTGCTAAAACCTTGTGGGGAGACGTTAATTTGGTCCTTCTGACACCTAAATAAGTAATTTTTTCCTGCTTTAATGCAAGTGGGTTGTCAAAAAATGTAATGGTTATAATTCACTTCTAACACCTCAGAAAGGAAGAAATTGGAAGCCAAATATGCTGCAAAGGAACATTCTATGAGCCCGGTCTATAGAAACAGCAGAACACTGTTTAAACCCAGTGAAATTCACATTTGACATGATTCAGACAATTTGTGCGCTAAAACAGAAGGGAGCTGTCCAAAAACTAGGGTGTTTGGAAACATTACTAAAACCTTGTGGGGAGACCTTATTTGGTCCTTCTGACCCCTAAATAAGTCACTTTGGCTGCTCTAATGCAAGTGGGTTGTCAAAAAATGTAATGGTTATATTTCACTACTCACACCCCAGATAGGAAGAAATTGGAAGCCAAATATGCTGCAAATGAACATTCTATGACCACAGTCATTAGAAACAGCAGAACATTGTTTAAACCCAGTGAAATTCAAATTTAACATGATTCAGACAAATTGTGCACTAAAAAAGAAGTGAGCTGTCCAAAAACAAGGGTGTTTGGAAACACTTCTAAAACCTTGTGGGTAGACCTTATTTGGTCCTTCTGACACCTAAATAAGTCACTTTGGCTGCTCTAATGCAAGTGGGTTGTCAAAAAATGTAATGGTTATAATTCACTTCTCACAGCTCAGAAAGGAGGAAATTGGAAGCCAAATATGCTGCAAATGAACATTGTATGAGCACAGTCATTAGAAACAGCAGAACACTGTTCAAACCCAGTGAAATTCAAATTTAACATGATTCAGACAAATTGTGCGCTAAAAAAGAAGGGAGCTGTCCAAACACTAGGGTATTTGTAAACACTGCTAAAACCTTGTGGGGAGACGTTATTTGGTCTTCTGACACCTAAATAAGTCACTTTGGCTGCTCTAATGCAAGTGGGTTGTCAAAAAATGTAATGGTTTTAATTCACTTCTCACACCTCAGATAGGAAGAAATTGGAAGCCAAATATGCTGCAAATGAACATTCTATGAGCACGGTCATTAGAAACAGCAGAACACTGTTTAAACCCAGTGAAATTTAAATTTAACATGATTCAGACAATTTGTGCGCTAAAACAGAAGGGAGCTGTCCAAACACTAGGGTATTTGTAAACACTGCTAAAACCTTGTGGGGAGACCTTATTTGGTCCTTCTGACACCTAAATATGTCATTTTGGCTGCTCTAATGCAAGTGGGTTGTCAAAAAAATGTAATGGTTATAAATCACTTCTCACACCTCAGGAAGGCAAAAATTGGAAGCCAAATATGCTGCAAATGAACATTCTATGAGCACGGTCATTAGAAACAGCAGAACACTGTTTAAACCCAGTGAAATTCACATTTAACACGATTCAGAAAATTTGTGCGCTAAAACAGAAGAGAGCTGTCCAAAAACTAGGGTGTTTGGAAACACTGCTAAAACCTTGTGGGGAGACGTTATTTGGTCCTTCTGAGACCTAAATAAGTCATTTTTTCCTGCTTTAATGCCAGTGGGTTGTCAAAAAATGTAATGGTTATAATTCACTTCTCACACCTCAGATAGGAAGAAATTGGAAGCCAAATATGCTGCAAATGAACATTCTATGAGCACAGTCATTAGAAACAGCAGAACACTGTTCAAACCCAGTGAAATTCACATTTAACATTATTCAGACAAATTGTGCGCTAAAAAAGAAGGGAGCTGTCCAAAAACTAGGGTGTTTGGAAACACTGCTAAAACCTTGTCGGGAGACGTTATTTGGTCCTTCTGACACCTAAATAAGTCACTTTGGCTTCTCTAATGCAAGTGGGTTGTCAAAAAATGTAATGGTTATATTTCACTTCTCACACCTCAGAAACAAAGAAATTGGAAGCCAAATATGCTGCAAATGAACATTCTATGAGCCCAGTCATTAGAAACAGCAGAACAATGTTCAAACCCAGTGAAATTCAAATTTAACACGATTCAGACAAATTGTGCGCTAAAACAGAAGGGAGCTGTCCAAAAACTAGGGTGTTTGGAAACACTGCTAAATCCTTGTGAGGAGACCTTTTTTGGTCCTTCTGACACCTAAATAAGTCATTTTTTTCCTGCTTTAATGCCAGTGGGTTGTCAAAAAATGTAATGGTTATAATTCACTTCTCACACCTCAGATAGGAAGAAATTGGAAGCCAAATATGCTGCAAATGAACATTCTATGAGCACAGTCATTAGAAACAGCAGAACACGGTTTAAACCCAGTGAAATTCACATTTAACACGATTCAGAAAATTTGTGCGCTAAAACAGAAGAGAGCAGTCCAAAAACTAGGGTTTTTGGAAACACTGCTAAAACCTTGTAAGGAGACCTTATTTGGTCCTTCTGACACCTAAATAAGTCATTTTGGCTGCTCTAATGCAAGTGGGTTGTAAAAAAATGTAATGGTTAGAATTCACTTCTGAAACCTCAGAAAGGCAGAAATTGGAAGCCAAATATGCTGCAAATGAACATTCTATGTGCCCGGTCATTAGAAACAGCAGAACACTTTTTAAACCCAGTGAAATTCACATTTAACACGATTCAGACAATTTGTGCGCTAAAACAGAAGAGAGCTGTCGAAAAACTCGGGTGTTTGGAAACACTGCTAAAACCTTGTGGGGAGACGTTATTTGGTCCTTCTGAGACCTAAATAAGTCATTTTTTCCTGCTCTAATACAAGTGGGTTGTCAAAAAATGTAATGGTTATATTTCACTTCACTAACATGATTCAGACAAATTGTGCGCTAAAACAGAAGGGAGCTGTCCAAAAACTAGGGTGTTTGGAAACACTGCTAAAACCTTGTGGGGAGACCTTATTTGGTCCTTCTGACACCTAAATATGTCATGTTGGCTGCTCTAATGCAAGTGGGATGTCAAAAAAATGTAATGGTTTTAATCACGTCTCACACCTTAGGAAGGCAGAAATTGGAAGCCAAATATGCTGCAAAGGAACATTCTATGAGCCCGGTCATTAGAAACAGCAGAACACCGTTTAAACCCAGTGAAATTCAAATTTAACATGATTCAGACAATTTCTGCGCTAAAAAAGAAGGGAGCTGTCCAAAAACTTAGGGTGTTTGGAAACACTGCTAAAACCTTGTGGGGAGACGTTATTTGGTCCTTCTGACACTTCAATAAGTCACTTTGGCTGCTCTAATGCAAGTGGGTTGTCAAAAAATGTAATGGTTATATTTCACTTCTCACACCTCAGAAAGGAAGAAATTGGAAGCCAAATATGCTGCAAAGGAACATTCTATGAGCCCAGTCATTAGAAACAGCAGTCCATTGTTTAAACCCAGTGAAATTCAAATTTAACATGATTCAGACAAATTGTGCGCTAAAAAAGAAGGGAGCTGTCCAAAAACAAGGGTGTTTGGAAACACTTCTAAAACCTTGTGGGGAGACCTTATTTGGTCATTCTGACACCTAAATAAATCATTTTGGATGCTCTAATGCAAGTGGGTTGTCAAAAAATTTAATGGTTATAATTCACTTCTCACACCTCAGAAAGGCAGAAAATGGAAGCCAAATATGCTGCAAATGAACATTCTATGAGCACGGTCATTAGAAACAGCAGAACACTGTTTAAACCCAGTGAAATTCACATTTAACATTATTCAGACAAATTGTGCGCTAAAAAAGAAGGGAGCTGTCCAAAAACTAGGGTGTTTGGAAACACTGCTAAAACCTTGTCGGGAGACGTTATTTGGTCCTTCTGACACCTAAATAAGTCACTTTGGCTTCTCTAATGCAAGTGGGTTGTCAAAAAATGTAATGGTTATATTTCACTTCTCACACCTCAGAAACGAAGAAATTGGAAGCCAAATATGCTGCAAATGAACATTCTATGAGCCCAGTCATTAGAAACAGCAGAACAATGTTCAAACCCAGTGAAATTCAAATTTAACACGATTCAGACAAATTGTGCGCTAAAAGAGAAGGGAGCTGTCCAAAAACTAGGGTGTTTGGAAACACTGCTAAAACCTTGTGGGGAGACCTTATTTGGTCCTTCTGACCCCTAAATAAGTCACTTTGGCTGCTCTAATGCAAGTGGGTTGTCAAAAAATGTAATGGTTATATTTCACTTCTCACACCTCAGAAAGGAAGAAATTGGAAGCCAAATATGCTGCAAATGAACATTCTATGAGCCCAGTCATTAGAAACAGCAGAACATTGTTTAAACCCAGTGAAATTCAAATTTAACATGATTCAGACAAATTGTGCACTAAAAAAGAAGTGAGCTGTCCAAAAACAAGGGTGTTTGGAAACACTTCTAAAACCTTGTGGGTAGACCTTATTTGGTCCTTCTGACACCTAAATAAGTCACTTTGGCTGCTCTAATGCAAGTGGGTTGTCAAAAAAATGTAATGGTTATAATTCACTTCTCACAGCTCAGAAAGGAAGAAATTGGAAGCCAAATATGCTGCAAATGAACATTGTATGAGCACAGTCATTAGAAACAGCAGAACACTGTTCAAACCCAGTGAAATTCAAATTTAACATGATTCAGACAAATTGTGCGCTAAAAAAGAAGGGAGCTGTCCAAAAACTAGGGTGTTTGGAAACACTGCTAAAACCTTGTGGGGAGACGTTATTTGGTCTTCTGACACCTAAATAAGTCACTTTGGCTGCTCTAAAGCAAGTGGGTTGTCAAAAAATGTAATGGTTTTAATTCACTTCTCACACCTCAGATAGGAAGAAATTGGAAGCCAAATATGCTGCAAATGAACATTCTATGAGCACGGTCATTAGAAACAGCAGAACACTGTTTAAACCCAGTGAAATTTAAATTTAACATGATTCAGACAATTTGTGCGCTAAAACAGAAGGGAGCTGTCCAAACACTAGGGTATTTGTAAACACTGCTAAAACCTTGTGGGGAGACCTTATTTGGTCCTTCTGACACCTAAATATGTCATTTTGGCTGCTCTAATGCAAGTGGGTTGTCAAAAAAATGTAATGGTTATAAATCACTTCTCACACCTCAGGAAGGCAAAAATTGGAAGCCAAATATGCTGCAAATGAACATTCTATGAGCACGGTCATTAGAAACAGCAGAACACTGTTTAAACCCAGTGAAATTCACATTTAACACGATTCAGAAAATTTGTGCGCTAAAACAGAAGAGAGCTGTCCAAAAACTAGGGTGTTTGGAAACACTGCTAAAACCTTGTGGGGAGACGTTATTTGGTCCTTCTGAGACCTAAATAAGTCATTTTTTCCTGCTCTAATGCAAGTGGGTTGTCAAAAAATGTAATGGTTATATTTCACTTCACTAACATGATTCAGACAAATTGTGCGCTAAAACAGAAGGGAGCTGTCCAAAAACTAGGGTGTTTGGAACCACTGCTAAAACCTTGTGGGGAGACCTTATTTGGTCCTTCTGACACCTAAATATGTCATGTTGGCTGCTCTAATGCAAGTGGGATGTCAAAAAAACTGTAATGGTTATAAATCACGTCTCACACCTCAGGAAGGCAGAAATTGGAAGCCAAATATGCTGCAAAGGAACATTCTATGAGCCCGGTCATTAGAAACAGCAGAACACTGTTTAAACCCAGTGAAATTCAAATTTAACATGATTCAGACAATTTGTGCGCTAAAACAGAAGGGAGCTGTCCAAAAACTAGGGTGTTTGGAAACACTGCTAAATCCTTGTGAGGAGACCTTTTTTGGTCCTTCTGACACCTAAATAAGTCATTTTTTTCCTGCTTTAATGCCAGTGGGTTGTCAAAAAATGTAATGGTTATAATTCACTTCTCACACCTCAGATAGGAAGAAATTGGAAGCCAAATATGCTGCAAATGAACATTCTATGAGCACAGTCATTAGAAACAGCAGAACACTGTTTAAACCCAGTGAAATTCACATTTAACACGATTCAGAAAATTTGTGCGCTAAAACAGAAGAGAGCAGTCCAAAAACTAGGGTTTTTGGAAACACTGCTAAAACCTTGTAAGGAGACCTTATTTGGTCCTTCTGACACCTAAATAAGTCATTTTGGCTGCTCTAATGCAAGTGGGTTGTAAAAAAATGTAATGGTTAGAATTCACTTCTGAAACCTCAGAAAGGCAGAAATTGGAAGCCAAATATGCTGCAAATGAACATTCTATGTGCCCGGTCATTAGAAACAGCAGAACACTTTTTAAACCCAGTGAAATTCACATTTAACACGATTCAGACAATTTGTGCGCTAAAACAGAAGAGAGCTGTCGAAAAACTCGGGTTTTTGGAAACACTGCTAAAACCTTGTGGGGAGACGTTATTTGGTCTTCTGACACCTAAATAAGTCACTTTGGCTGCTCTAATGCAAGTGGGTTGTCAAAAAATGTAATGGTTTTAATTCACTTCTCACACCTCAGATAGGAAGAAATTGGAAGCCAAATATGCTGCAAATGAACATTCTATGAGCACGGTCATTAGAAACAGCAGAACACTGTTTAAACCCAGTGAAATTTAAATTTAACATGATTCAGAAAATTTGTGCGCTAAAACAGAAGAGAGCTGTCCAAAAACTAGGGTGTTTGGAAACACTGCTAAAACCTTGTGGGGAGACGTTATTTGGTCCTTCTGAGACCTAAATAAGTCATTTTTTCCTGCTTTAATGCCAGTGGGTTGTCAACAAATGTAATGGTTATAATTCACTTCTCACACCTCAGATAGGAAGAAATTGGAAGCCAAATATGCTGCAAATGAACATTCTATGAGCACAGTCATTAGAAACAGCAGAACACTGTTCAAACCCAGTGAAATTCACATTTAACATTATTCAGACAAATTGTGCGCTAAAAAAGAAGGGAGCTGTCCAAAAACTAGGGTGTTTGGAAACACTGCTAAAACCTTGTCGGGAGACGTTATTTGGTCCTTCTGACACCTAAATAAGTCACTTTGGCTTCTCTAATGCAAGTGGGTTGTCAAAAAATGTAATGGTTATATTTCACTTCTCACACCTCAGAAACGAAGAAATTGGAAGCCAAATATGCTGCAAAGGAACATTCTATGAGCCCGGTCATTAGAAACAGCAGAACACTGTTTAAACCCAGTGAAATTCAAATTTAACATGATTCAGACAATTTGTGCGCTAAAACAGAAGGGAGCTGTCCAAAAACTAGGGTGTTTGGAAACACTGCTAAATCCTTGTGAGGAGACCTTTTTTGGTCCTTCTGACACCTAAATAAGTCATTTTTTTCCTGCTTTAATGCCAGTGGGTTGTCAAAAAATGTAATGGTTATAATTCACTTCTCACACCTCAGATAGGAAGAAATTGGAAGCCAAATATGCTGCAAATGAACATTCTATGAGCACAGTCATTAGAAACAGCAGAACACTGTTTAAACCCAGTGAAATTCACATTTAACACGATTCAGAAAATTTGTGCGCTAAAACAGAAGAGAGCAGTCCAAAAACTAGGGTTTTTGGAAACACTGCTAAAACCTTGTGAGGAGACCTTATTTGGTCCTTCTGACACCTAAATAAGTCATTTTGGCTGCTCTAATGCAAGTGGGTTGTAAAAAAATGTAATGGTTAGAATTCACTTCTGAAACCTCAGAAAGGCAGAAATTGGAAGCCAAATATGCTGCAAATGAACATTCTATGTGCCCGGTCATTAGAAACAGCAGAACACTTTTTAAACCCAGTGAAATTCACATTTAACAGGATTCAGACAATTTGTGCGCTAAAACAGAAGAGAGCTGTCGAAAAACTCGGGTGTTTGGAAACACTGCTAAAACCTTGTGAGGAGACCTTTTTTGGTCCTTCTGACACCTAAATAAGTCATTTTTTTCCTGCTTTAATGCCAGTGGGTTGTCAAAAAATGTAATGGTTATAATTCACTTCTCACACCTCAGATAGGAAGAAATTGGAAGCCAAATATGCTGCAAATGAACATTCTATGAGCACAGTCATTAGAAACAGCAGAACACTGTTTAAACCCAGTGAAATTCACATTTAACACGATTCAGAAAATTTGTGCGCTAAAACAGAAGAGAGCAGTCCAAAAACTAGGGTTTTTGGAAACACTGCTAAAACCTTGTGAGGAGACCTTATTTGGTCCTTCTGACACCTAAATAAGTCATTTTGGCTGCTCTAATGCAAGTGGGTTGTAAAAAAATGTAATGGTTAGAATTCACTTCTGAAACCTCAGAAAGGCAGAAATTGGAAGCCAAATATGCTGCAAATGAACATTCTATGTGCCCGGTCATTAGAAACAGCAGAACACTTTTTAAACCCAGTGAAATTCACATTTAACAGGATTCAGACAATTTGTGCGCTAAAACAGAAGAGAGCTGTCGAAAAACTCGGGTGTTTGGAAACACTGCTAAAACCTTGTGGGGAGACGTTATTTGGTCCTTCTTAGACCTAAATAAGTCATTTTTTCCTGCTCTAATACAAGTGGGTTGTCAAAAAATGTAATGGTTATATTTCACTTCACTAACATGATTCAGACAAATTGTGCGCTAAAACAGAAGGGAGCTGTCCAAAAACTAGGGTGTTTGGAAACACTGCTAAAACCTTGTGGGGAGACCTTATTTGGTCCTTCTGACACCTAAATATGTCATGTTGGCTGCTCTAATGCAAGTGGGATGTCAAAAAAATGTAATGGTTTTAATCACGTCTCACACCTTAGGAAGGCAGAAATTGGAAGCCAAATATGCTGCAAAGGAACATTCTATGAGCCCGGTCATTAGAAACAGCAGAACACCGTTTAAACCCAGTGAAATTCAAATTTAACATGATTCAGACAATTTCTGCGCTAAAAAAGAAGGGAGCTGTCCAAAAACTTAGGGTGTTTGGAAACACTGCTAAAACCTTGTGGGGAGACGTTATTTGGTCCTTCTTACACTTCAATAAGTCACTTTGGCTGCTCTAATGCAAGTGGGTTGTCAAAAAATGTAATGGTTATATTTCACTTCTCACACCTCAGAAAGGAAGAAATTGGAAGCCAAATATGCTGCAAAGGAACATTCTATGAGCCCAGTCATTAGAAACAGCAGTCCATTGTTTAAACCCAGTGAAATTCAAATTTAACATGATTCAGACAAATTGTGCGCTAAAAAAGAAGGGAGCTGTCCAAAAACAAGGTTTTTTGGAAACACTTCTAAAACCTTGTGGGGAGACCTTATTTGGTCATTCTGACACCTAAATAAATCATTTTGGATGCTCTAATGCAAGTGGGTTGTCAAAAAATGTAATGGTTATAATTCACTTCTCACACCTCAGAAAGGCAGAAAATGGAAGCCAAATATGCTGCAAATGAACATTCTATGAGCACGGTCATTAGAAACAGCAGAACACTGTTTAAACCCAGTGAAATTCACATTTAACATTATTCAGACAAATTGTGCGCTAAAAAAGAAGGGAGCTGTCCAAAAACTAGGGTGTTTGGAAACACTGCTAAAACCTTGTCGGGAGACGTTATTTGGTCCTTCTGACACCTAAATAAGTCACTTTGGCTTCTCTAATGCAAGTGGGTTGTCAAAAAATGTAATGGTTATAATTCACTTCTCACACCTCAGAAACGAAGAAATTGGAAGCCAAATATGCTGCAAATGAACATTCTATGAGCCCAGTCATTAGAAACAGCAGAACAATGTTCAAACCCAGTGAAATTCAAATTTAACACGATTCAGACAAATTGTGCGCTAAAAGAGAAGGGAGCTGTCCAAAAACTAGGGTGTTTGGAAACACTGCTAAAACCTTGTGGGGAGACCTTATTTGGTCCTTCTGACCCCTAAATAAGTCACTTTGGCTGCTCTAATGCAAGTGGGTTGTCAAAAAATGTAATGGTTATATTTCACTTCTCACACCTCAGAAAGGAAGAAATTGGAAGCCAAATATGCTGCAAATGAACATTCTATGAGCCCAGTCATTAGAAACAGCAGAACATTGTTTAAACCCAGTGAAATTCAAATTTAACATGATTCAGACAAATTGTGCGCTAAAAAAGAAGGGAGCTGTCCAAAAACAAGGGTGTTTGGAAACACTTCTAAAACCTTGTGGGGAGACCTTATTTGGTCCTTCTGACACCTAAATAAGTCACTTTGGCTGCTCTAATGCAAGTGGGTTGTCAAAAAATGTAATGGTTATAATTCACTTCTCACACCTCAGAAAGGAAGAAATTGGAAGCCAAATATGCTGCAAAGGAACATTCTATGAGCCCGGTCTTTAGAAACAGCAGAACATTGTTTAAACCCAGTGAAATTCACATTTAACAGGATTCAGACAATTTGTGCGCTAAAACAGAAGAGAGCTGTCGAAAAACTCGGGTGTTTGGAAACACTGCTAAAACCTTGTGGGGAGACGTTATTTGGTCCTTCTTAGACCTAAATAAGTCATTTTTTCCTGCTCTAATACAAGTGGGTTGTCAAAAAATGTAATGGTTATATTTCACTTCACTAACATGATTCAGACAAATTGTGCGCTAAAACAGAAGGGAGCTGTCCAAAAACTAGGGTGTTTGGAAACACTGCTAAAACCTTGTGGGGAGACCTTATTTGGTCCTTCTGACACCTAAATATGTCATGTTGGCTGCTCTAATGCAAGTGGGATGTCAAAAAAATGTAATGGTTTTAATCACGTCTCACACCTTAGGAAGGCAGAAATTGGAAGCCAAATATGCTGCAAAGGAACATTCTATGAGCCCGGTCATTAGAAACAGCAGAACACCGTTTAAACCCAGTGAAATTCAAATTTAACATGATTCAGACAATTTCTGCGCTAAAAAAGAAGGGAGCTGTCCAAAAACTTAGGGTGTTTGGAAACACTGCTAAAACCTTGTGGGGAGACGTTATTTGGTCCTTCTGACACTTCAATAAGTCACTTTGGCTGCTCTAATGCAAGTGGGTTGTCAAAAAATGTAATGGTTATATTTCACTTCTCACACCTCAGAAAGGAAGAAATTGGAAGCCAAATATGCTGCAAAGGAACATTCTATGAGCCCAGTCATTAGAAACAGCAGTCCATTGTTTAAACCCAGTGAAATTCAAATTTAACATGATTCAGACAAATTGTGCGCTAAAAAAGAAGGGAGCTGTCCAAAAACAAGGTTTTTTGGAAACACTTCTAAAACCTTGTGGGGAGACCTTATTTGGTCATTCTGACACCTAAATAAATCATTTTGGATGCTCTAATGCAAGTGGGTTGTCAAAAAATTTAATGGTTATAATTCACTTCTCACACCTCAGAAAGGCAGAAAATGGAAGCCAAATATGCTGCAAATGAACATTCTATGAGCACGGTCATTAGAAACAGCAGAACACTGTTTAAACCCAGTGAAATTCACATTTAACATTATTCAGACAAATTGTGCGCTAAAAAAGAAGGGAGCTGTCCAAAAACTAGGGTGTTTGGAAACACTGCTAAAACCTTGTCGGGAGACGTTATTTGGTCCTTCTGACACCTAAATAAGTCACTTTGGCTTCTCTAATGCAAGTGGGTTGTCAAAAAATGTAATGGTTATATTTCACTTCTCACACCTCAGAAACGAAGAAATTGGAAGCCAAATATGCTGCAAATGAACATTCTATGAGCCCAGTCATTAGAAACAGCAGAACAATGTTCAAACCCAGTGAAATTCAAATTTAACACGATTCAGACAAATTGTGCGCTAAAAGAGAAGGGAGCTGTCCAAAAACTAGGGTGTTTGGAAACACTGCTAAAACCTTGTGGGGAGACCTTATTTGGTCCTTCTGACCCCTAAATAAGTCACTTTGGCTGCTCTAATGCAAGTGGGTTGTCAAAAAATGTAATGGTTATATTTCACTTCTCACACCTCAGAAAGGAAGAAATTGGAAGCCAAATATGCTGCAAATGAACATTCTATGAGCCCAGTCATTAGAAACAGCAGAACATTGTTTAAACCCAGTGAAATTCAAATTTAACATGATTCAGACAAATTGTGCGCTAAAAAAGAAGGGAGCTGTCCAAAAACAAGGGTGTTTGGAAACACTTCTAAAACCTTGTGGGGAGACCTTATTTGGTCCTTCTGACACCTAAATAAGTCACTTTGGCTGCTCTAATGCAAGTGGGTTGTCAAAAAATGTAATGGTTATAATTCACTTCTCACACCTCAGAAAGGAAGAAATTGGAAGCCAAATATGCTGCAAAGGAACATTCTATGAGCCCGGTCTTTAGAAACAGCAGAACAATGTTTAAACCCAGTGAAATTCACATTTAACACGATTCAGAAAATTTGTGCGCTAAAACAGAAGAGAGCTGTCCAAAAACTAGGGTGTTTGGAAACACTGCTAAAACCTTGTGGGGAGACGTTATTTGGTCCTTCTGAGACCTAAATAAGTCATTTTTTCCTGCTCTAATGCAAGTGGGTTGTCAAAAAATGTAATGGTTATATTTCACTTCACTAACATGATTCAGACAAATTGTGCGCTAAAACAGAAGGGAGCTGTCCAAAAACTAGGGTGTTTGGAAACACTGCTAAAACCTTGTGGGGAGACCTTATTTGGTCCTTCTGACACCTAAATATGTCATGTTGGCTGCTCTAATGCAAGTGGGATGTCAAAAAAACTGTAATGGTTATAAATCACGTCTCACACCTCAGGAAGGCAGAAATTGGAAGCCAAATATGCTGCAAAGGAACATTCTATGAGCCCAGTCATTAGAAACAGCAGTCCATTGTTTAAACCCAGTGAAATTCAAATTTAACATGATTCAGACAAATTGTGCGCTAAAAAAGAAGGGAGCTGTCCAAAAACAAGGTTTTTTGGAAACACTTCTAAAACCTTGTGGGGAGACCTTATTTGGTCATTCTGACACCTAAATAAATCATTTTGGATGCTCTAATGCAAGTGGGTTGTCAAAAAATTTAATGGTTATAATTCACTTCTCACACCTCAGAAAGGCAGAAAATGGAAGCCAAATATGCTGCAAATGAACATTCTATGAGCACGGTCATTAGAAACAGCAGAACACTGTTTAAACCCAGTGAAATTCACATTTAACATTATTCAGACAAATTGTGCGCTAAAAAAGAAGGGAGCTGTCCAAAAACTAGGGTGTTTGGAAACACTGCTAAAACCTTGTCGGGAGACGTTATTTGGTCCTTCTGACACCTAAATAAGTCACTTTGGCTTCTCTAATGCAAGTGGGTTGTCAAAAAATGTAATGGTTATATTTCACTTCTCACACCTCAGAAACGAAGAAATTGGAAGCCAAATATGCTGCAAATGAACATTCTATGAGCCCAGTCATTAGAAACAGCAGAACAATGTTCAAACCCAGTGAAATTCAAATTTAACACGATTCAGACAAATTGTGCGCTAAAAGAGAAGGGAGCTGTCCAAAAACTAGGGTGTTTGGAAACACTGCTAAAACCTTGTGGGGAGACCTTATTTGGTCCTTCTGACCCCTAAATAAGTCACTTTGGCTGCTCTAATGCAAGTGGGTTGTCAAAAAATGTAATGGTTATATTTCACTTCTCACACCTCAGAAAGGAAGAAATTGGAAGCCAAATATGCTGCAAATGAACATTCTATGAGCCCAGTCATTAGAAACAGCAGAACATTGTTTAAACCCAGTGAAATTCAAATTTAACATGATTCAGACAAATTGTGCGCTAAAAAAGAAGGGAGCTGTCCAAAAACAAGGGTGTTTGGAAACACTTCTAAAACCTTGTGGGGAGACCTTATTTGGTCCTTCTGACACCTAAATAAGTCACTTTGGCTGCTCTAATGCAAGTGGGTTGTCAAAAAATGTAATGGTTATAATTCACTTCTCACACCTCAGAAAGGAAGAAATTGGAAGCCAAATATGCTGCAAAGGAACATTCTATGAGCCCGGTCTTTAGAAACAGCAGAACATTGTTTAAACCCAGTGAAATTCACATTTAACAGGATTCAGACAATTTGTGCGCTAAAACAGAAGAGAGCTGTCGAAAAACTCGGGTGTTTGGAAACACTGCTAAAACCTTGTGGGGAGACGTTATTTGGTCCTTCTTAGACCTAAATAAGTCATTTTTTCCTGCTCTAATACAAGTGGGTTGTCAAAAAATGTAATGGTTATATTTCACTTCACTAACATGATTCAGACAAATTGTGCGCTAAAACAGAAGGGAGCTGTCCAAAAACTAGGGTGTTTGGAAACACTGCTAAAACCTTGTGGGGAGACCTTATTTGGTCCTTCTGACACCTAAATATGTCATGTTGGCTGCTCTAATGCAAGTGGGATGTCAAAAAAATGTAATGGTTTTAATCACGTCTCACACCTTAGGAAGGCAGAAATTGGAAGCCAAATATGCTGCAAAGGAACATTCTATGAGCCCGGTCATTAGAAACAGCAGAACACCGTTTAAACCCAGTGAAATTCAAATTTAACATGATTCAGACAATTTCTGCGCTAAAAAAGAAGGGAGCTGTCCAAAAACTTAGGGTGTTTGGAAACACTGCTAAAACCTTGTGGGGAGACGTTATTTGGTCCTTCTGACACTTCAATAAGTCACTTTGGCTGCTCTAATGCAAGTGGGTTGTCAAAAAATGTAATGGTTATATTTCACTTCTCACACCTCAGAAAGGAAGAAATTGGAAGCCAAATATGCTGCAAAGGAACATTCTATGAGCCCAGTCATTAGAAACAGCAGTCCATTGTTTAAACCCAGTGAAATTCAAATTTAACATGATTCAGACAAATTGTGCGCTAAAAAAGAAGGGAGCTGTCCAAAAACAAGGTTTTTTGGAAACACTTCTAAAACCTTGTGGGGAGACCTTATTTGGTCATTCTGACACCTAAATAAATCATTTTGGATGCTCTAATGCAAGTGGGTTGTCAAAAAATTTAATGGTTATAATTCACTTCTCACACCTCAGAAAGGCAGAAAATGGAAGCCAAATATGCTGCAAATGAACATTCTATGAGCACGGTCATTAGAAACAGCAGAACACTGTTTAAACCCAGTGAAATTCACATTTAACATTATTCAGACAAATTGTGCGCTAAAAAAGAAGGGAGCTGTCCAAAAACTAGGGTGTTTGGAAACACTGCTAAAACCTTGTCGGGAGACGTTATTTGGTCCTTCTGACACCTAAATAAGTCACTTTGGCTTCTCTAATGCAAGTGGGTTGTCAAAAAATGTAATGGTTATATTTCACTTCTCACACCTCAGAAACGAAGAAATTGGAAGCCAAATATGCTGCAAATGAACATTCTATGAGCCCAGTCATTAGAAACAGCAGAACAATGTTCAAACCCAGTGAAATTCAAATTTAACACGATTCAGACAAATTGTGCGCTAAAAGAGAAGGGAGCTGTCCAAAAACTAGGGTGTTTGGAAACACTGCTAAAACCTTGTGGGGAGACCTTATTTGGTCCTTCTGACCCCTAAATAAGTCACTTTGGCTGCTCTAATGCAAGTGGGTTGTCAAAAAATGTAATGGTTATATTTCACTTCTCACACCTCAGAAAGGAAGAAATTGGAAGCCAAATATGCTGCAAATGAACATTCTATGAGCCCAGTCATTAGAAACAGCAGAACATTGTTTAAACCCAGTGAAATTCAAATTTAACATGATTCAGACAAATTGTGCGCTAAAAAAGAAGGGAGCTGTCCAAAAACAAGGGTGTTTGGAAACACTTCTAAAACCTTGTGGGGAGACCTTATTTGGTCCTTCTGACACCTAAATAAGTCACTTTGGCTGCTCTAATGCAAGTGGGTTGTCAAAAAATGTAATGGTTATAATTCACTTCTCACACCTCAGAAAGGAAGAAATTGGAAGCCAAATATGCTGCAAAGGAACATTCTATGAGCCCGGTCTTTAGAAACAGCAGAACAATGTTTAAACCCAGTGAAATTCACATTTAACACGATTCAGAAAATTTGTGCGCTAAAACAGAAGAGAGCTGTCCAAAAACTAGGGTGTTTGGAAACACTGCTAAAACCTTGTGGGGAGACGTTATTTGGTCCTTCTGAGACCTAAATAAGTCATTTTTTCCTGCTCTAATGCAAGTGGGTTGTCAAAAAATGTAATGGTTATATTTCACTTCACTAACATGATTCAGACAAATTGTGCGCTAAAACAGAAGGGAGCTGTCCAAAAACTAGGGTGTTTGGAAACACTGCTAAAACCTTGTGGGGAGACCTTATTTGGTCCTTCTGACACCTAAATATGTCATGTTGGCTGCTCTAATGCAAGTGGGATGTCAAAAAAACTGTAATGGTTATAAATCACGTCTCACACCTCAGGAAGGCAGAAATTGGAAGCCAAATATGCTGCAAAGGAACATTCTATGAGCCCGGTCATTAGAAACAGCAGAACACTGTTTAAACCCAGTGAAATTCAAATTTAACATGATTCAGACAATTTGTGCGCTAAAACAGAAGGGAGCTGTCCAAAAACTAGGGTGTTTGGAAACACTGCTAAATCCTTGTGAGGAGACCTTTTTTGGTCCTTCTGACACCTAAATAAGTCATTTTTTTCCTGCTTTAATGCCAGTGGGTTGTCAAAAAATGTAATGGTTATAATTCACTTCTCACACCTCAGATAGGAAGAAATTGGAAGCCAAATATGCTGCAAATGAACATTCTATGAGCACAGTCATTAGAAACAGCAGAACACTGTTTAAACCCAGTGAAATTCACATTTAACACGATTCAGAAAATTTGTGCGCTAAAACAGAAGAGAGCAGTCCAAAAACTAGGGTTTTTGGAAACACTGCTAAAACCTTGTAAGGAGACCTTATTTGGTCCTTCTGACACCTAAATAAGTCATTTTGGCTGCTCTAATGCAAGTGGGTTGTAAAAAAATGTAATGGTTAGAATTCACTTCTGAAACCTCAGAAAGGCAGAAATTGGAAGCCAAATATGCTGCAAATGAACATTCTATGTGCCCGGTCATTAGAAACAGCAGAACACTTTTTAAACCCAGTGAAATTCACATTTAACACGATTCAGACAATTTGTGCGCTAAAACAGAAGAGAGCTGTCGAAAAACTCGGGTGTTTGGAAACACTGCTAAAACCTTGTGGGGAGACGTTATTTGGTCCTTCTGAGACCTAAATAAGTCATTTTTTCCTGCTCTAATGCAAGTGGGTTGTCAAAAAATGTAATGGTTATATTTCACTTCACTAACATGATTCAGACAAATTGTGCGCTAAAACAGAAGGGAGCTGTCCAAAAACTAGGGTGTTTGGAAACACTGCTAAAACCTTGTGGGGAGACCTTATTTGGTCCTTCTGACACCTAAATATGTCATGTTGGCTGCTCTAATGCAAGTGGGATGTCAAAAAAATGTAATGGTTATAAATCACGTCTCACACCTTAGGAAGAAAGAAATTGGAAGCCAAATATGCTGCAAAGGAACATTCTATGAGCCCGGTCATTAGAAACAGCAGAACACCGTTTAAACCCAGTGAAATTCAAATTTAACATGATTCAGAAAATTTCTGCGCTAAAAAAGAAGGGAGCTGTCCAAAAACTTAGGGTGTTTGGAAACACTGCTAAAACCTTGTGGGGAGACGTTATTTGGTCCTTCTGACACTTCAATAAGTCACTTTGGCTGCTCTAATGCAAGTGGGTTGTCAAAAAATGTAATGGTTATATTTCACTTCTCACACCTCAGAAAGGAAGAAATTGGAAGCCAAATATGCTGCAAAGGAACATTCTATGAGCCCAGTCATTAGAAACAGCAGTCCATTGTTTAAACCCAGTGAAATTTAAATTTAACATGATTCAGACAATTTGTGCGCTAAAACAGAAGGGAGCTGTCCAAAAACAAGGGTGTTTGGAAACACTTCTAAAACCTTGTGGGGAGACCTTATTTGGTCATTCTGACACCTAAATAAATCATTTTGGATGCTCTAATGCAAGTGGGTTGTCAAAAAATTTAATGGTTATAATTCACTTCTCACACCTCAGAAAGGCAGAAAATGGAAGCCAAATATGCTGCAAATGAACATTCTATGAGCACGGTCATTAGAAACAGCAGAACACTGTTTAAACCCAGTGAAATTTAAATTTAACATGATTCAGACAATTTGTGCGCTAAAACAGAAGGGAGCTGTCCAAACACTAGGGTATTTGTAAACACTGCTAAAACCTTGTGGGGAGACCTTATTTGGTCCTTCTGACACCTAAATATGTCATTTTGGCTGCTCTAATGCAAGTGGGTTGTCAAAAAAACTTTAATGGTTATAAATCACTTCTCACACCTCAGGAAGGCAAAAATTGGAAGCCAAATATGCTGCAAAGGAACATTCTATGAGCCCGGTCATTAGAAACAGCAGAACACCCTTTAAACCCAGTGAAATTCAAATTTAACATGATTCAGACAATTTCTGCGCTAAAACAGAAGGGAGCTGTCCAAAAACTAGGGTGTTTGGAAACACTGCTAAATCCTTTTGAGGAGACCTTATTTGGTCCTTCTGACACTTCAATAAGTCATTTTTTCCTGCTTTAATGCAAGTGGGTTGTCAAAAAATGTAATGGTTATAATTCACTTCTCACATCTCATAAAGGAAGAAATTGGAAGCCAAATATGCTGCAAATGAACATTCTATGAGCCCGGTCATTAGAAACAGCAGAACACTGTTTAAACCCAGTGAAATTCACATTTAACACGATTCAGACAATTTGTGCGCTAAAACAGAAGAGAGCTGTCGAAAAACTCGGGTGTTTGGAAACACTACTAAAACCTTGTGGGGAGACCTTATTTGGTCCTTCTGACACCTAACAAAGTCATATTGGCTGCTCTAATGCAAGTAGGTTGTCAAAAAATGTAATGGTTATAATTCACTTCTCACACCTCAGAAAGGAAGAAATTGGAAGCCAAATATGCTGCAAATGAACATTCTATGAGCCCAGTCATTAGAAACAGCAGAACATTGTTTAAACCCAGTGAAATTCAAATTAAATATGATTCAGACAAATTGTGCGCTAAAAAAGAAGGGAGCTGTCCAAAAACAAGGGTGTTTGGAAACACTTCTAAAACCTTGTGGGGAGACCTTATTTGGTCCTTCTGACACCTAACAAAGTCATATTGGCTGCTCTAATGCAAGTAGGCTGTCAAAAAATATAATGGTTATAACTCACTTCTCACACCTCAGAAAGGCAGAAAATGGAAGCCAAATATGCTGCAAATGAACATTCTATGAGCACAGTCATTAGAAACAGCAGAACACTGTTCAAACCCAGTGAAATTCAAATTTAACATGATTCAGACAAATTGTGCGCTAAAAGAGAAGGGAGCTGTCCAAAAACTAGGATGTTTGGAAACACTTCTAAAACCTTGTGGGGAGACCTTATTTGGTCCTTCTGACACCTAAATAAGTCATATTGGCTGCTCTAATGCAAGTGGGTTGTCAAAAAATGCAATGGTTATAATTCACTTCTAACACCTCAGAAAGGAAGAAATTGGAAGCCAAATATGCTGCAAAGGAACATTCTATGAGCCCGGTCTATAGAAACAGCAGAACACTGTTTAAACCCAGTGAAATTCACATTTGACACGATTCAGACATTTTGTGCGCTAAAACAGAAGGGAGCTGTCCAAAAACTAGGGTGTTTGGAAACACTGCTAAAACCTTGTGGGGAGACCTTATTTGGTCCTTCTGACCCCTAAATAAGTCACTTTGGCTGCTCTAATGCAAGTGGGTTGTCAAGAAATGTAATGGTCATAATTCACTTCTCACACCTCAGAAAGGAAGAAATTCGAAGCCAAATATGCTGCAAATGAACATTCTATGAGCACAGTCATTAGAAACAGCAAAACACTGTTCAAACACAGTGAAATTCAAATTTAACATGATTCAGACAAATTGTGCGCTAAAAGAGAAGGGAGCTGTCCAAAAACTAGGGTGTTTGGAAACACTTCTAAAACCTTGTGGGGAGACCTTATTTTGTCATTCTGACACCTAAATAAATCATTTTGGATGCTCTAATGCAAGTGGGTTGTCAAAAAATTTAATGGTTATAATTCACTTCTCACACCTCAGAAAGGCAGAAAATGGAAGCCAAATATGCTGCAAATGAACATTCTATGAGCCCAGTCATTAGAAACAGCAGAACACTGTTTAAACCCAGTGAAATTTAAATTTAACATGATTCAGACAATTTGTGCGCTAAAACAGAAGGGAGCTGTACAAACACTAGGGTATTTGTAAACACTGCTAAAACCTTGTGGGGAGACCTTATTTGGTCCTTCTGACACCTAAATATGTCATTTTGGCTGCTCTAATGCAAGTGGGTTGTCAAAAAAATGTAATGGTTATAAATCACTTCTCACACATCAGGAAGGCAAAAATTGGAAGCCAAATATGCTGCAAATGAACATTCTATGAGCACGGTCATTAGAAACAGCAGAACACTGTTTAAACCCAGTGAAATTCACATTTAACACGATTCAGAAAATTTGTGCGCTAAAACAGAAGAGAGCTGTCCAAAAACTAGGGTGTTTGGAAACACTGCTAAAACCTTGTGGGGAGACGTTATTTGGTCCTTCTGAGACCTAAATAAGTCATTTTTTCCTGCTTTAATGCCAGTGGGTTGTCAAAAAATGTAATGGTTATAATTCACTTCTCACACCTCAGATAGGAAGAAATTGGAAGCCAAATATGCTGCAAATGAACATTCTATGAGCACAGTCATTAGAAACAGCAGAACACTGTTCAAACCCAGTGAAATTCACATTTAACATTATTCAGACAAATTGTGCGCTAAAAAAGAAGGGAGCTGTCCAAAAACTAGGGTGTTTGGAAACACTGCTAAAACCTTGTCGGGAGACGTTATTTGGTCCTTCTGACACCTAAATAAGTCACTTTGGCTTCTCTAATGCAAGTGGGTTGTCAAAAAATGTAATGGTTATAATTCACTTCTCACACCTCAGAAAGGAAGAAATTGGAAGCCAAATATGCTGCAAAGGAACATTCTATGAGCCCGGTCTTTAGAAACAGCAGAACAATGTTTAAACCCAGTGAAATTCACATTTAACACGATTCAGAAAATTTGTGCGCTAAAACAGAAGAGAGCTGTCCAAAAACTAGGGTGTTTGGAAACACTGCTAAAACCTTGTGGGGAGACGTTATTTGGTCCTTCTGAGACCTAAATAAGTCATTTTTTCCTGCTCTAATGCAAGTGGGTTGTCAAAAAATGTAATGGTTATATTTCACTTCACTAACATGATTCAGACAAATTGTGCGCTAAAACAGAAGGGAGCTGTCCAAAAACTAGGGTGTTTGGAAACACTGCTAAAACCTTGTGGGGAGACCTTATTTGGTCCTTCTGACACCTAAATATGTCATGTTGGCTGCTCTAATGCAAGTGGGATGTCAAAAAAACTGTAATGGTTATAAATCACGTCTCACACCTCAGGAAGGCAGAAATTGGAAGCCAAATATGCTGCAAAGGAACATTCTATGAGCCCGGTCATTAGAAACAGCAGAACACTGTTTAAACCCAGTGAAATTCAAATTTAACATGATTCAGACAATTTGTGCGCTAAAACAGAAGGGAGCTGTCCAAAAACTAGGGTGTTTGGAAACACTGCTAAATCCTTGTGAGGAGACCTTTTTTGGTCCTTCTGACACCTAAATAAGTCATTTTTTTCCTGCTTTAATGCCAGTGGGTTGTCAAAAAATGTAATGGTTATAATTCACTTCTCACACCTCAGATAGGAAGAAATTGGAAGCCAAATATGCTGCAAATGAACATTCTATGAGCACAGTCATTAGAAACAGCAGAACACTGTTTAAACCCAGTGAAATTCACATTTAACACGATTCAGAAAATTTGTGCGCTAAAACAGAAGAGAGCAGTCCAAAAACTAGGGTTTTTGGAAACACTGCTAAAACCTTGTAAGGAGACCTTATTTGGTCCTTCTGACACCTAAATAAGTCATTTTGGCTGCTCTAATGCAAGTGGGTTGTAAAAAAATGTAATGGTTAGAATTCACTTCTCACACCTCAGAAAGGAAGAAATTGGAAGCCAAATATGCTGCAAAGGAACATTCTATGAGCCCAGTCATTAGAAACAGCAGTCCATTGTTTAAACCCAGTGAAATTCAAATTTAACATGATTCAGACAAATTGTGCGCTAAAAAAGAAGGGAGCTGTCCAAAAACAAGGGTGTTTGGAAACACTTCTAAAACCTTGTGGGGAGACCTTATTTGGTCATTCTGACACCTAAATAAATCATTTTGGATGCTCTAATGCAAGTGGGTTGTCAAAAAATGTAATGGTTATATTTCACTTCTCACACCTCAGGAAGGCAGAAATTGGAAGCCAAATATGCTGCAAAGGAACATTCTATGAGCCCGGTCTATAGAAACAGCAGAACACTGTTTAAACCCAGTGAAATTCACATTTGACACGATTCAGACATTTTGTGCGCTAAAACAGAAGGGAGCTGTCCAAAAACTAGGGTGTTTGGAAACACTGCTAAAACCTTGTGGGGAGACCTTATTTGGTCCTTCTGTCCCCTAAATAAGTCACTTTGGCTGCTCTAATGCAAGTGGGTTGTCAAAAAATGTAATAGTCATAATTCACTTCTCACACCTCAGAAAGGAAGAAATTGGAAGCCAAATATGCTGCAAATGAACATTCTATGAGCACAGTCATTAGAAACAGCAGAACACTGTTCAAACCCAGTGAAATTCAAATTTAACATGATTCAGACAAATTGTGCGCTAAAAGAGAAGGGAGCTGTCCAAAAACTAGGATGTTTGGAAACACTTCTAAAACCTTGTGGGGAGACCTTATTTGGTCCTTCTGACACCTAAATAAGTCATATTGGCTGCTCTAATGCAAGTGGGTTGTCAAAAAATGCAATGGTTATAATTCACTTCTAACACCTCAGAAAGGAAGAAATTGGAAGCCAAATATGCTGCAAAGGAACATTCTATGAGCCCGGTCTATAGAAACAGCAGAACACTGTTTAAACCCAGTGAAATTCACATTTGACACGATTCAGACATTTTGTGCGCTAAAACAGAAGGGAGCTGTCCAAAAACTAGGGTGTTTGGAAACACTGCTAAAACCTTGTGGGGAGACCTTATTTGGTCCTTCTGACCCCTAAATAAGTCACTTTGGCTGCTCTAATGCAAGTGGGTTGTCAAGAAATGTAATGGTCATAATTCACTTCTCACACCTCAGAAAGGAAGAAATTCGAAGCCAAATATGCTGCAAATGAACATTCTATGAGCACAGTCATTAGAAACAGCAGAACACTGTTCAAACCCAGTGAAATTCAAATTTAACATGATTCAGACAAATTGTGCGCTAAAAGAGAAGGGAGCTGTCCAAAAACTAGGGTGTTTGGAAACACTTCTAAAACCTTGTGGGGAGACCTTATTTTGTCATTCTGACACCTAAATAAATCATTTTGGATGCTCTAATGCAAGTGGGTTGTCAAAAAATTTAATGGTTATAATTCACTTCTCACACCTCAGAAAGGCAGAAAATGGAAGCCAAATATGCTGCAAATGAACATTCTATGAGCCCAGTCATTAGAAACAGCAGAACACTGTTTAAACCCAGTGAAATTTAAATTTAACATGATTCAGACAATTTGTGCGCTAAAACAGAAGGGAGCTGTCCAAACACTAGGGTATTTGTAAACACTGCTAAAACCTTGTGGGGAGACCTTATTTGGTCCTTCTGACACCTAAATATGTCATTTTGGCTGCTCTAATGCAAGTGGGTTGTCAAAAAAATGTAATGGTTATAAATCACTTCTCACACCTCAGGAAGGCAAAAATTGGAAGCCAAATATGCTGCAAATGAACATTCTATGAGCACGGTCATTAGAAACAGCAGAACACTGTTTAAACCCAGTGAAATTCACATTTAACACGATTCAGAAAATTTGTGCGCTAAAACAGAAGAGAGCTGTCCAAAAACTAGGGTGTTTGGAAACACTGCTAAAACCTTGTGGGGAGACGTTATTTGGTCCTTCTGAGACCTAAATAAGTCATTTTTTCCTGCTTTAATGCCAGTGGGTTGTCAAAAAATGTAATGGTTATAATTCACTTCTCACACCTCAGATAGGAAGAAATTGGAAGCCAAATATGCTGCAAATGAACATTCTATGAGCACAGTCATTAGAAACAGCAGAACACTGTTCAAACCCAGTGAAATTCACATTTAACATTATTCAGACAAATTGTGCGCTAAAAAAGAAGGGAGCTGTCCAAAAACTAGGGTGTTTGGAAACACTGCTAAAACCTTGTCGGGAGACGTTATTTGGTCCTTCTGACACCTAAATAAGTCACTTTGGCTTCTCTAATGCAAGTGGGTTGTCAAAAAATGTAATGGTTATAATTCACTTCTCACACCTCAGAAAGGAAGAAATTGGAAGCCAAATATGCTGCAAAGGAACATTCTATGAGCCCGGTCTTTAGAAACAGCAGAACAATGTTTAAACCCAGTGAAATTCACATTAAACACGATTCAGAAAATTTGTGCGCTAAAACAGAAGAGAGCTGTCCAAAAACTAGGGTGTTTGGAAACACTGCTAAAACCTTGTGGGGAGACGTTATTTGGTCCTTCTGAGACCTAAATAAGTCATTTTTTCCTGCTCTAATGCAAGTGGGTTGTCAAAAAATGTAATGGTTATATTTCACTTCACTAACATGATTCAGACAAATTGTGCGCTAAAACAGAAGGGAGCTGTCCAAAAACTAGGGTGTTTGGAAACACTGCTAAAACCTTGTGGGGAGACCTTATTTGGTCCTTCTGACACCTAAATATGTCATGTTGGCTGCTCTAATGCAAGTGGGATGTCAAAAAAACTGTAATGGTTATAAATCACGTCTCACACCTCAGGAAGGCAGAAATTGGAAGCCAAATATGCTGCAAAGGAACATTCTATGAGCCCGGTCATTAGAAACAGCAGAACACTGTTTAAACCCAGTGAAATTCAAATTTAACATGATTCAGACAATTTGTGCGCTAAAACAGAAGGGAGCTGTCCAAAAACTAGGGTGTTTGGAAACACTGCTAAATCCTTGTGAGGAGACCTTTTTTGGTCCTTCTGACACCTAAATAAGTCATTTTTTTCCTGCTTTAATGCCAGTGGGTTGTCAAAAAATGTAATGGTTATAATTCACTTCTCACACCTCAGATAGGAAGAAATTGGAAGCCAAATATGCTGCAAATGAACATTCTATGAGCACAGTCATTAGAAACAGCAGAACACTGTTTAAACCCAGTGAAATTCACATTTAACACGATTCAGAAAATTTGTGCGCTAAAACAGAAGAGAGCAGTCCAAAAACTAGGGCTTTTTGGAAACACTGCTAAAACCTTGTAAGGAGACCTTATTTGGTCCTTCTGACACCTAAATAAGTCATTTTGGCTGCTCTAATGCAAGTGGGTTGTAAAAAAATGTAATGGTTAGAATTCACTTCTGAAACCTCAGAAAGGCAGAAATTGGAAGCCAAATATGCTGCAAATGAACATTCTATGTGCCCGGTCATTAGAAACAGCAGAACACTTTTTAAACCCAGTGAAATTCACATTTAACACGATTCAGACAATTTGTGCGCTAAAACAGAAGAGAGCTGTCGAAAAACTCGGGTGTTTGGAAACACTGCTAAAACCTTGTGGGGAGACGTTATTTGGTCCTTCTGAGACCTAAATAAGTCATTTTTTCCTGCTCTAATGCAAGTGGGTTGTCAAAAAATGTAATGGTTATATTTCACTTCACTAACATGATTCAGACAAATTGTGCGCTAAAACAGAAGGGAGCTGTCCAAAAACTAGGGTGTTTGGAAACACTGCTAAAACCTTGTGGGGAGACCTTATTTGGTCCTTCTGACACCTAAATATGTCATGTTGGCTGCTCTAATGCAAGTGGGATGTCAAAAAAATGTAATGGTTATAAATCACGTCTCACACCTTAGGAAGAAAGAAATTGGAAGCCAAATATGCTGCAAAGGAACATTCTATGAGCCCGGTCATTAGAAACAGCAGAACACCGTTTAAACCCAGTGAAATTCAAATTTAACATGATTCAGAAAATTTCTGCGCTAAAAAAGAAGGGAGCTGTCCAAAAACTTAGGGTGTTTGGAAACACTGCTAAAACCTTGTGGGGAGACGTTATTTGGTCCTTCTGACACTTCAATAAGTCACTTTGGCTGCTCTAATGCAAGTGGGTTGTCAAAAAATGTAA
This sequence comes from Fundulus diaphanus, assembly GCA_037039145.1. Taxonomy (NCBI): domain Eukaryota; kingdom Metazoa; phylum Chordata; class Actinopteri; order Cyprinodontiformes; family Fundulidae; genus Fundulus; species Fundulus diaphanus. The sequence goes on from CM073140.1 coordinate 112,603, forward strand.
TGGTTATATTTCACTTCTCACACCTCAGAAAGGAAGAAATTGGAAGCCAAATATGCTGCAAAGGAACATTCTATGAGCCCAGTCATTAGAAACAGCAGTCCATTGTTTAAACCCAGTGAAATTCAAATTTAACATGATTCAGACAAATTGTGCGCTAAAAAAGAAGGGAGCTGTCCAAAAACAAGGGTGTTTGGAAACACTTCTAAAACCTTGTGGGGAGACCTTATTTGGTCATTCTGACACCTAAATAAATCATTTTGGATGCTCTAATGCAAGTGGGTTGTCAAAAAATTTAATGGTTATAATTCACTTCTCACACCTCAGAAAGGCAGAAAATGGAAGCCAAATATGCTGCAAATGAACATTCTATGAGCACGGTCATTAGAAACAGCAGAACACTGTTTAAACCCAGTGAAATTTAAATTTAACATGATTCAGACAATTTGTGCGCTAAAACAGAAGGGAGCTGTCCAAACACTAGGGTATTTGTAAACACTGCTAAAACCTTGTGGGGAGACCTTATTTGGTCCTTCTGACACCTAAATATGTCATTTTGGCTGCTCTAATGCAAGTGGGTTGTCAAAAAAACTTTAATGGTTATAAATCACTTCTCACACCTCAGGAAGGCAAAAATTGGAAGCCAAATATGCTGCAAAGGAACATTCTATGAGCCCGGTCATTAGAAACAGCAGAACACCCTTTAAACCCAGTGAAATTCAAATTTAACATGATTCAGACAATTTCTGCGCTAAAACAGAAGGGAGCTGTCCAAAAACTAGGGTGTTTGGAAACACTGCTAAATCCTTTTGAGGAGACCTTATTTGGTCCTTCTGACACTTCAATAAGTCATTTTTTCCTGCTTTAATGCAAGTGGGTTGTCAAAAAATGTAATGGTTATAATTCACTTCTCACATCTCATAAAGGAAGAAATTGGAAGCCAAATATGCTGCAAATGAACATTCTATGAGCCCGGTCATTAGAAACAGCAGAACACTGTTTAAACCCAGTGAAATTCACATTTAACACGATTCAGACAATTTGTGCGCTAAAACAGAAGAGAGCTGTCGAAAAACTCGGGTGTTTGGAAACACTACTAAAACCTTGTGGGGAGACCTTATTTGGTCCTTCTGACACCTAACAAAGTCATATTGGCTGCTCTAATGCAAGTAGGTTGTCAAAAAATGTAATGGTTATAATTCACTTCTCACACCTCAGAAAGGAAGAAATTGGAAGCCAAATATGCTGCAAATGAACATTCTATGAGCCCAGTCATTAGAAACAGCAGAACATTGTTTAAACCCAGTGAAATTCTAATTAAATATGATTCAGACAAATTGTGCGCTAAAAAAGAAGGGAGCTGTCCAAAAACAAGGGTGTTTGGAAACACTTCTAAAACCTTGTGGGGAGACCTTATTTGGTCCTTCTGACACCTAACAAAGTCATATTGGCTGCTCTAATGCAAGTAGGTTGTCAAAAAATATAATGGTTATAACTCACTTCTCACACCTCAGAAAGGCAGAAAATGGAAGCCAAATATGCTGCAAATTAACATTCTATGAACACGGTCATTAGAAACAGCAGAACACTGTTTAAACCCAGTGAAATTTAAATTTAACATGATTCAGACAATTTGTGCGCTAAAACAGAAGGGAGCTCTCCAAACACTAGGGTATTTGTAAACACTGCTAAAACCTTGTAGGAAGACCTTATTTGGTCCTTCTGACACCTAAATATGTCATTTTGGCTGCTCTAATGCAAGTGGGTTGTCAAAAAAATGTAATGGTTATAAATCACTTCTCACACCTCAGGAAGGCAGAAATTGGAAGCCAAATATGCTGCAAAGGAACATTCTATGAGCCCGGTCTATAGAAACAGCAGAACACTGTTTAAACCCAGTGAAATTCACATTTGACACGATTCAGACATTTTGTGCGCTAAAACAGAAGGGAGCTGTCCAAAAACTAGGGTGTTTGGAAACACTGCTAAAACCTTGTGGGGAGACCTTATTTGGTCATTCTGACCCCTAAATAAGTCACTTTGGCTGCTCTACTGCAAGTGGGTTGTCAAAAAATGTAATAGTCATAATTCACTTCTCACACCTCAGAAAGGAAGAAATTGGAAGCCAAATATGCTGCAAATGAACATTCTATGAGCACAGTCATTAGAAACAGCAGAACACTGTTCAAACCCAGTGAAATTCAAATTTAACATGATTCAGACAAATTGTGCGCTAAAAGAGAAGGGAGCTGTCCAAAAACTAGGGTGTTTGGAAACACTTCTAAAACCTTGTGGGGAGACCTTATTTGGTCCTTCTGACAACTAAATAAGTCACTTTGGCTGCTCTAATGCAAGTGGGTTGTCAAAAAATTTAATGGTTATAATTCACTTCTCACACCTCAGAAAGGCAGAAAATGGAAGCCAAATATGCTGCAAATGAACATTCTATGAGCCCAGTCATTAGAAACAGCAGAACATTGTTTAAACCCAGTGAAATTCAAATTAAATATGATTCAGACAATTTCTGCGCTAAAACAGAAGGGAGCTGTCCAAAAACTAGGGTGTTTGGAAACACTGCTAAAACCTTGTGGGGAGACCTTATTTGGTCCTTCTGACACCTAAATAAGTCATATTGGCTGCTCTAATGCAAGTGGGTTGTCAAAAAATGCAATGGTTATAATTCACTTCTAACACCTCAGAAAGGAAGAAATTGGAAGCCAAATATGCTGCAAAGGAACATTCTATGAGCCCGGTCTATAGAAACAGCAGAACACTGTTTAAACCCAGTGAAATTCACATTTGACACGATTCAGACATTTTGTGCGCTAAAACAGAAGGGAGCTGTCCAAAAACTAGGGTGTTTGGAAACACTGCTAAAACCTTGTGGGGAGACCTTATTTGGTCCTTCTGACCCCTAAATAAGTCACTTTGGCTGCTCTAATGCAAGTGGGTTGTCAAGAAATGTAATGGTCATAATTCACTTCTCACACCTCAGAAAGGAAGAAATTGGAAGCCAAATATGCTGCAAATGAACATTCTATGAGCACAGTCATTAGAAACAGCAGAACACTGTTCAAACCCAGTGAAATTCAAATTTAACATGATTCAGACAAATTGTGCGCTAAAAGAGAAGGGAGCTGTCCAAAAACTAGGGTGTTTGGAAACACTTCTAAAACCTTGTGGGGAGACCTTATTTTGTCATTCTGACACCTAAATAAATCATTTTGGATGCTCTAATGCAAGTGGGTTGTCAAAAAATTTAATGGTTATAATTCACTTCTCACACCTCAGAAAGGCAGAAAATGGAAGCCAAATATGCTGCAAATGAACATTCTATGAGCCCAGTCATTAGAAACAGCAGAACATTGTTTAAACCCAGTGAAATTCAAATTAAATATGATTCAGACAAATTGTGCGCTAAAAAAGAAGGGAGCTGTCCAAAAACTAGGGTGTTTGGAAACACTGCTAAAACCTTGTGGGGAGACGTTATTTGGTCTTCTGACACCTAAATAAGTCACTTTGGGTGCTCTAATGCAAGTGGGTTGTCAAAAAATGTAATGGTTTTAATTCACGTCTCATACCTCAGAAAGGAAGAAATTGGAAGCCAAATATGCTGCAAATGAACATTCTATGAGCCCAGTCATTAGAAACAGCAGAACACTGTTCAAACCCAGTGAAATTCACATTTAACATGATTCAGACAATTTGTGCGCTAAAACAGAAGAGAGCTGTCGAAAAACTCAGGTGTTTGGAAACACTGCTAAAACCTTGTGGGGAGACCTTATTTGGTCCTTCTGACACCTAAGTATGTCATTTTGGCTGCTCTAATGCAAGTGGGTTGTCAAAAGAATTTTATGGTTATAAATCACTTCTCACACCTCAGAAAGGAAGAAATTGGAAGCCAAATATGCTGCAAAGGAACATTCTATGAGCCCAGTCATTAGAAACAGCAGAACACAGTTTAAACCCAGTGAAATTCAAATTTAACATGATTCAGACAAATTGTGCGCTAAAACAGAAGGGAGCTGTCCAAAAACAAGGGTGTTTGGAAACACTTCTAAAACCTTGTGGGGAGACCTTATTCGGTCCTTCTGATACCTAAATAAGTCACTTTGACTGCTCTAATGCAAGTGGGTTGTCAAAAAATGTAATGGTTATAATTCACTTCTCACACCTCAGAAAGGAAGAAATTGGAAGCCAAATATGCTGCAAAGGAACATTCTATGAGCCCGGTCTTTAGAAACAGCAGAACACTGTTTAAACCCAGTGAAATTCACATTTAACACGATTCAGAAATTTTGTGCGCTAAAACAGAAGAGAGCTGTCCAAAAACTAGGGTGTTTGGAAACACTGCAAAAACCTTGTGGGGAGACGTTATTTGGTCCTTCTGACACCTAAATAAGTCATTTTTTCCTGCTTTAATGCAAGTGGGTTGTCAAAAAATTTAATGGTTATAATTCACTTCTCACACCTCAGAAAGGAAGAAATTGGAAGCCAAATATGCTGCAAAGGAACATTCTATGAGCCCAGTCATTAGAAAAAGCAGAACATTGTTTAAACCCAGTGAAATTCAAATTTAACATGATTCAGACAAATTGTGCGCTAAAAAAGAAGGGAGCTGTCCAAAAACAAGGGTGTTTGGAAACACTTCTAAAACCTTGTGGGGAGACCTTATTTGGTCCTCCTGACACCTAAATAAATCATTTTGGATGCTCTAATGCAAGTGGGTTGTCAAAAAATTTAATGGTTATAATTCACTTCTCACACCTCAGAAAGGCAGAAAATGGAAGCCAAATATGCTGCAAATGAACATTCTATGAGCACGGTCATTAGAAACAGCAGAACACTGTTTAAACCCAGTGAAATTTAAATTTAACATGATTCAGACAATTTGTGCGCTAAAACAGAAGGGAGCTGTCCAAACACTAGGGTATTTGTAAACACTGCTAAAACCTTGTGGGGAGACCTTATTTGGACCTTCTGACACCCAAATATGTCATTTTGGCTGCTCTAATGCAAGTGGGTTGTCAAAAAAATTTAATGGTTATAAATCACTTCTCACACCTCAGGAAGGCAAAAATTGGAAGCCAAATATGCTGCAAATGAACATTCTATGAGCCCGGTCATTAGAAACAGCAGAACACCCTTTAAACCCAGTGAAATTCAAATTTAACATGATTCAGACAATTTCTGCGCTAAAACAGAAGGGAGCTGTCCAAAAACTAGGGTATTTGTAAACACTGCTAAAACCTTGTGGGGAGACCTTATTTGGTCCTTCTGACACCTAAATATGTCATTTTGGCTGCTCTAATGCAAGTGGGTTGTCAAAAAAATGTAATGGTTATAATTCACTTCTCACACCTCAGGAAGGCAGAAATTGGAAGCCAAATATGCTGCAAAGGAACATTCTATGAGCCCGGTCATTAGAAACAGCAGCACACTGTTTAAACCCAGTGAAATTCAAATTTAACATGATTCAGACAATTTGTGCGCTAAAAAAGAAGGGAGCTGTCCAAAAACTAGGGTATTTGTAAACACTGCTAAAACCTTGTGGGGAGACCTTATTTGGTCCTTCTGACACCTAAATATGTCATTTTGGCTGCTCTAATGCAAGTGGGTTGTCAAAAAAATGTAATGGTTACAATTCACTTCTCACACCTCAGGAAGGCAGAAATTGGAAGCCAAATATGCTGCAAAGGAACATTCTATGAGCCCGGTCATTAGAAACAGCAGCACACTGTTTAAACCCAGTGAAATTCAAATTTAACATGATTCAGACAATTTGTGCGCTAAAAAAGAAGGGAGCTGTCCAAAAACTAGGGTATTTGTAAACACTGCTAAAACCTTGTGGGGAGACCTTATTTGGTCCTTCTGACACCTAAATATGTCATTTTGGCTGCTCTAATGCAAGTGGGTTGTCAAAAAAATGTAATGGTTATAATTCACTTCTCACACCTCAGGAAGGCAGAAATTGGAAGCCAAATATGCTGCAAAGGAACATTCTATGAGCCCGGTCAATAGAAACAGCAGAACACCGTTTAAACCCAGTGAAATTTAAATTTAACATGATTCAGACAATTTGTGCGCTAAAACAGAAGGGAGCTGTCCAAACACTAGGGTATTTGTAAACACTGCTAAAACCTTGTTGGGAGACCTTATTTCGTCCTTCTGACACCTAAATATGTCATTTTGGCTGCTCTAATGCAAGTGGGATGTTAAATAATGTAATGGTTATAATTCACTTCTCACACCTCAGAAAGGCAGAAAATGGAAGCCAAATATGCTGCAAATGAACATTCTATGAGCACGGTCATTAGAAACAGCAGAACACTGTTTAAGCCCAGTGAAATTTAAATTTAACATGATTCAGACAATTTGTGCGCTAAAACAGAAGGGAGCTGTCCAAACACTAGGGTATTTGTAAACACTGCTAAAACCTTGGGGGGAGACCTTATTTGGTCCTTCTGACACCTAAATATGTCATTTTCGCTGCTCTAATGCAAGTGGGTTGTCAAAAAAATGTAATGGTTTTAATTCACTTCTCACACCTCAGGAAGGCAGAAATTGGAAGCCAAATATGCTGCAAAGGAACATTCTATGAGCCCGGTCATTAGAAACAGCAGAACACCGTTTAAACCCAGTGAAATTTAAATTTAACATGATTCAGATAATTTGTGCGCTAAAACAGAAGGGAGCTGTCCAAACACTAGGGTATTTGTAAACACTGCTAAAACCTTGTTGGGAGACCTTATTTCGTCAGTCTGACACCTAAATATGTCATTTTGGCTGCTCTAATGCATGTCAAAAAAATGTAATGGTTATAATTCACTTCTCACACCTCAGGAAGGCAGAAATTGGAAGCCAAATATGCTGCAAAGGAACATTCTATGAGTCCGGTCATTGGAAACAGCAGCACACTGTTTAAACCCAGTGAAATTCAAATTTAACATGATTCAGACAATTTGTGCGCTAAAAAAGAAGGGAGCTGTCCAAAAACTAGGGTTTTTGGAAACACTGCTAAAACCTTGTGGGGAGACCTTATTTGATCCTTCTGACATCTAAATAAGTCATTTTGGCTGCTCTAATGCGAGTGGGTTTTCAAAAAATGTAATGGTTATAATTCACTTCTCACACCTCAGAAAGGAAGAAATTGGAAGCCAAATATGCTGCAAAGGAACATTCTATGAGCCCAGTCATTAGAAACAGCAGAACATTGTTTAAACCCAGTGAAATTCAAATTTAACATGATTCAGACAAATTGTGCGCTAAAAAAGAAGGGAGCTGTCCAAAAACAAGGGTGTTTGGAAACACTTCTAAAACCTTGTGGGGAGACCTTATTTGGTCCTCCTGACACCTAAATAAATCATTTTGGATGCTCTAATGCAAGTGGGTTGTCAAAAAATTTAATGGTTATAATTCACTTCTCACACCTCAGAAAGGCAGAAAATGGAAGCCAAATATGCTGCAAATGAACATTCTATGAGCACGGTCATTAGAAACAGCAGAACACTGTTTAAACCCAGTGAAATTTAAATTTAACATGATTCAGACAATTTGTGCGCTAAAACAGAAGGGAGCTGTCCAAACACTAGGGTATTTGTAAACACTGCTAAAACCTTGTGGGGAGACCTTATTTGGTCCTTCTGACACCTAAATATGTCATTTTGGCTGCTCTAATGCAAGTGGGTTGTCAAAAAAATGTAATGGTTATAAATCACTTCTCACACCTCAGGAAGGCAAAAATTGGAAGCCAAATATGCTGCAAAGGAACATTCTATGAGCCCGGTCATTAGAAACAGCAGAACACCCTTTAAACCCAGTGAAATTCAAATTTAACATGATTCAGACAATTTCTGCGCTAAAACAGAAGGGAGCTGTCCAAAAACTAGGGTGTTTGGAAACACTGCTAAATCCTTTTGAGGAGACCTTATTTGGTCCTTCTGACACCTAAATAAGTCATTTTAGCTGCTCTAATGCAAGTGGGATGTTAAATAATGTAATGGTTATAATTCACTTCTCACACCTCAGAAAGGCAGAAATTGGAAGCCAAATATGCTTTAAATGAAAATTCTATGAGCCCGGTCATTAGAAACAGCAGCACACTGTTTAAACCCAGTGAAATTCAAATTTAACATGATTCAGACAATTTGTGCGCTAAAAAAGAAGGGAGCTGTCCAAAAACTAGGGTATTTGTAAACACTGCTAAAACCTTGTGGGGAGACCTTATTTGGTCCTTCTGACACCTAAATATGTCATTTTGGCTTCTCTAATGCAAGTGGGTTGTCAAAAAAATGTAATGGTTATAATTCACTTCTCACACCTCAGGAAGGCAGAAATTGGAAGCCAAATATGCTGCAAAGGAACATTCTATGAGCCCGGTCATTAGAAACAGCAGAACACCGTTTAAACCCAGTGAAATTTAAATTTAACATGATTCAGACAATTTGTGCGCTAAAACAGAAGGGAGCTGTCCAAACACTAGGGTATTTGTAAACATTGCTAAAACCTTGTTGGGAGACCTTATTTCGTCCTTCTGACACCTAAATATGTCATTTTGGCTGCTCTAATGCAAGTGGGATGTTAAATAATGTAATGGTTATAATTCACTTCTCACACCTCAGAAAGGCAGAAATTGGAAGCCAAATATGCTTTAAATGAAAATTCTATGAGCCCGGTCATTAGAAACAGCAGCACACTGTTTAAACCCAGTGAAATTCAAATTTAACATGATTCAGACAATTTGTGCGCTAAAAAAGTAGGGAGCTGTCCAAAAACTAGGGTATTTGTAAACACTGCTAAATCCTTGTGAGGAGACCTTTTTTGGTCCTTCTTACACCTAAATAAGTCATTTTAGCTGCTCTAATGCAAGTGGGATGTTAAATAATGTAATGGTTATAATTCACTTCTCACACCTCAGAAAGGCAGAAAATGGAAGCCAAATATGCTGCAAATGAACATTCTATGAGCACGGTCATTAGAAACAGCAGAACACTGTTTAAACCCAGTGAAATTTAAATTTAACATGATTCAGACAATTTGTGCGCTAAAACAGAAGGGAGCTGTCCAAACACTAGGGTATTTGTAAACACTGCTAAAACCTTGTTGGGAGACCTTATTTCGTCAGTCTGACACCTAAATATGTCATTTTGGCTGCTCTAATGCATGTCAAAAAAAATGTAATGGTTATAATTCACTTCTCACACCTCAGGAAGGCAGAAATTGGAAGCCAAATATGCTGCAAAGGAACATTCTATGAGCCCGGTCATTAGAAACAGCAGCACACTGTTTAAACCCAGTGAAATTCAAATTTAACATGATTCAGACAATTTGTGCGCTAAAAAAGAAGGGAGCTGTCCAAACACTAGGTTGTTTGGAAACACTGCTAAAACCTTGTGGGGAGACCTTATTTGGTCCTTCTGACATCTAAATAAGTCATTTTGGCTGCTCTAATGCGAGTGGGTTTTCAAAAAATGTAATGGTTATAATTCATTTCTCACACCTCAGGAAGGCAGAAATTGGAAGCCAAATATGCTGCAAAGGAACATTCTATGAGCCCGGTCATTAGAAACAGCAGCACACTGTTTAAACCCAGTGAAATTCAAATTTAACATGATTCAGACAATTTGTGCGCTAAAAAAGAAGGGAGCTGTCCAAACACTAGGTTGTTTGGAAACACTGCTAAAACCTTGTGGGGAGACCTTATTTGGTCCTTCTGACATCTAAATAAGTCATTTTGGCTGCTCTAATGCGAGTGGGTTTTCAAAAAATGTAATGGTTATAATTCATTTCTCACACCTCAGAAAGGCAGAAATTGGAAGCCAAATATGCTGCAAAGGAACATTCTATGAGCCCGGTCAATAGAAACAGCAGAACACCGTTTAAACCCAGTGAAATTTAAATTTAACATGATTCAGACAATTTGTGCGCTAAAACAGAAGGGAGCTGTCCAAACACTAGGGTATTTGTAAACACTGCTAAAACCTTGTTGGGAGACCTTATTTCGTCCTTCTGACACCTAAATATGTCATTTTGGCTGCTCTAATGCAAGTGGGATGTTAAATAATGTAATGGTTATAATTCACTTCTCACACCTCAGAAAGGCAGAAAATGGAAGCCAAATATGCTGCAAATGAACATTCTATGAGCACGGTCATTAGAAACAGCAGAACACTGTTTAAGCCCAGTGAAATTTAAATTTAACATGATTCAGACAATTTGTGCGCTAAAACAGAAGGGAGCTGTCCAAACACTAGGGTATTTGTAAACACTGCTAAAACCTTGGGGGGAGACCTTATTTGGTCCTTCTGACACCTAAATATGTCATTTTCGCTGCTCTAATGCAAGTGGGTTGTCAAAAAAATGTAATGGTTTTAATTCACTTCTCACACCTCAGGAAGGCAGAAATTGGAAGCCAAATATGCTGCAAAGGAACATTCTATGAGCCCGGTCATTAGAAACAGCAGAACACCGTTTAAACCCAGTGAAATTTAAATTTAACATGATTCAGATAATTTGTGCGCTAAAACAGAAGGGAGCTGTCCAAACACTAGGGTATTTGTAAACACTGCTAAAACCTTGTTGGGAGACCTTATTTCGTCAGTCTGACACCTAAATATGTCATTTTGGCTGCTCTAATGCATGTCAAAAAAATGTAATGGTTATAATTCACTTCTCACACCTCAGGAAGGCAGAAATTGGAAGCCAAATATGCTGCAAAGGAACATTCTATGAGTCCGGTCATTGGAAACAGCAGCACACTGTTTAAACCCAGTGAAATTCAAATTTAACATGATTCAGACAATTTGTGCGCTAAAAAAGAAGGGAGCTGTCCAAAAACTAGGGTTTTTGGAAACACTGCTAAAACCTTGTGGGGAGACCTTATTTGGTCCTTCTGACATCTAAATAAGTCATTTTGGCTGCTCTAATGCGAGTGGGTTTTCAAAAAATGTAATGGTTATAATTCACTTCTCACACCTCAGAAAGGAAGAAATTGGAAGCCAAATATGCTGCAAAGGAACATTCTATGAGCCCAGTCATTAGAAACAGCAGAACATTGTTTAAACCCAGTGAAATTCAAATTTAACATGATTCAGACAAATTGTGCGCTAAAAAAGAAGGGAGCTGTCCAAAAACAAGGGTGTTTGGAAACACTTCTAAAACCTTGTGGGGAGACCTTATTTGGTCCTCCTGACACCTAAATAAATCATTTTGGATGCTCTAATGCAAGTGGGTTGTCAAAAAATTTAATGGTTATAATTCACTTCTCACACCTCAGAAAGGCAGAAAATGGAAGCCAAATATGCTGCAAATGAACATTCTATGAGCACGGTCATTAGAAACAGCAGAACACTGTTTAAACCCAGTGAAATTTAAATTTAACATGATTCAGACAATTTGTGCGCTAAAACAGAAGGGAGCTGTCCAAACACTAGGGTATTTGTAAACACTGCTAAAACCTTGTGGGGAGACCTTATTTGGTCCTTCTGACACCTAAATATGTCATTTTGGCTGCTCTAATGCAAGTGGGTTGTCAAAAAAATGTAATGGTTATAAATCACTTCTCACACCTCAGGAAGGCAAAAATTGGAAGCCAAATATGCTGCAAAGGAACATTCTATGAGCCCGGTCATTAGAAACAGCAGAACACCCTTTAAACCCAGTGAAATTCAAATTTAACATGATTCAGACAATTTCTGCGCTAAAACAGAAGGGAGCTGTCCAAAAACTAGGGTGTTTGGAAACACTGCTAAATCCTTTTGAGGAGACCTTATTTGGTCCTTCTGACACCTAAATAAGTCATTTTAGCTGCTCTAATGCAAGTGGGATGTTAAATAATGTAATGGTTATAATTCACTTCTCACACCTCAGAAAGGCAGAAATTGGAAGCCAAATATGCTTTAAATGAAAATTCTATGAGCCCGGTCATTAGAAACAGCAGCACACTGTTTAAACCCAGTGAAATTCAAATTTAACATGATTCAGACAATTTGTGCGCTAAAAAAGAAGGGAGCTGTCCAAAAACTAGGGTATTTGTAAACACTGCTAAAACCTTGTGGGGAGACCTTATTTGGTCCTTCTGACACCTAAATATGTCATTTTGGCTTCTCTAATGCAAGTGGGTTGTCAAAAAAATGTAATGGTTATAATTCACTTCTCACACCTCAGGAAGGCAGAAATTGGAAGCCAAATATGCTGCAAAGGAACATTCTATGAGCCCGGTCATTAGAAACAGCAGAACACCGTTTAAACCCAGTGAAATTTAAATTTAACATGATTCAGACAATTTGTGCGCTAAAACAGAAGGGAGCTGTCCAAACACTAGGGTATTTGTAAACATTGCTAAAACCTTGTTGGGAGACCTTATTTCGTCCTTCTGACACCTAAATATGTCATTTTGGCTGCTCTAATGCAAGTGGGATGTTAAATAATGTAATGGTTATAATTCACTTCTCACACCTCAGAAAGGCAGAAATTGGAAGCCAAATATGCTTTAAATGAAAATTCTATGAGCCCGGTCATTAGAAACAGCAGCACACTGTTTAAACCCAGTGAAATTCAAATTTAACATGATTCAGACAATTTGTGCGCTAAAAAAGTAGGGAGCTGTCCAAAAACTAGGGTATTTGTAAACACTGCTAAATCCTTGTGAGGAGACCTTTTTTGGTCCTTCTTACACCTAAATAAGTCATTTTAGCTGCTCTAATGCAAGTGGGATGTTAAATAATGTAATGGTTATAATTCACTTCTCACACCTCAGAAAGGCAGAAAATGGAAGCCAAATATGCTGCAAATGAACATTCTATGAGCACGGTCATTAGAAACAGCAGAACACTGTTTAAACCCAGTGAAATTTAAATTTAACATGATTCAGACAATTTGTGCGCTAAAACAGAAGGGAGCTGTCCAAACACTAGGGTATTTGTAAACACTGCTAAAACCTTGTTGGGAGACCTTATTTCGTCAGTCTGACACCTAAATATGTCATTTTGGCTGCTCTAATGCATGTCAAAAAAAATGTAATGGTTATAATTCACTTCTCACACCTCAGGAAGGCAGAAATTGGAAGCCAAATATGCTGCAAAGGAACATTCTATGAGCCCGGTCATTAGAAACAGCAGCACACTGTTTAAACCCAGTGAAATTCAAATTTAACATGATTCAGACAATTTGTGCGCTAAAAAAGAAGGGAGCTGTCCAAACACTAGGTTGTTTGGAAACACTGCTAAAACCTTGTGGGGAGACCTTATTTGGTCCTTCTGACATCTAAATAAGTCATTTTGGCTGCTCTAATGCGAGTGGGTTTTCAAAAAATGTAATGGTTATAATTCATTTCTCACACCTCAGAAAGGCAGAAATTGGAAGCCAAATATGCTGCAAAGGAACATTCTATGAGCCCGGTCATTAGAAACAGCAGCACACTGTTTAAACCCAGTGAAATTCAAATTTAACATGATTCAGACAATTTCTGCGCTAAAACAGAAGGGAGCTGTCCAAAAACTAGGGTGTTTGGAAACACTGCTAAAACCTTGTGGGGAGACCTTATTTGGTCCTTCTGACCCCTAAATAAGTCACTTTGGCTGCTCTAATGCAAGTGGGTTGTCAAAAAATGTAATGGTTATAATTCACTTCTCACACCTCAGGAAGGCAGAAATTGGAAGCCAAATATGCTGCAAAGGAACATTCTATGAGCCCGGTCATTAGAAACAGCAGCACACTGTTTAAACCCAGTGAAATTCAAATTTAACATGATTCAGACAATTTGTGCGCTAAAAAAGAAGGGAGCTGTCCAAAAACTAGGGTGTTTGGAAACGCTGCTAAAACCTTGTGGGGAGACATTATTTGGTCTTCTGACACCTAAATAAGTCAATTTGGGTGCTCTAATGCAAGTGGGTTGTCAAAAAATGTAATGGTTTTAATTCACTTCTCACACCTCAGAAAGGAAGAAATTGGAAGCCAAATATGCTGCAAATGAACATTCTATGAGCCCAGTCATTAGAAACGCCAGAACACTGTTCAAACCCAGTGAAATTCACATTTAACACGATTCAGACAATTTGTGCGCTAAAACAGAAGAGAGCTGTCGAAAAACTCGGGTGTTTGGAAACACTGCTAAAACCTTGTGGGGAGACCTTATTTGGTCCTTCTGACACCTAAATATGTCATTTTGGCTGCTCTAATGCAAGTGGGTTGTCAAAAAAATTTAATGGTTATAAACCACTTCTCACACCTCAGAAAGGAAGAAATTGGAAGCCAAATATGCTGCAAAGGAACATTCTATGAGCCTGGTCATTAGAAACAGTAGAACACCGTTTAAACCCAGTGAAATTCAAATTTAAAATGATTCAGACAATTTGTGCGCTAAAAGAGAAGGGAGCTGTCCAAAAACTAGGGTATTTGTAAACACTGCTAAAACCTTGTGGGGAGACCTTATTTGGTCCTTCTGACACCTAAATATGTCATTTTGGCTGCTCTAATGCAAGTGGGTTGTCAAAAAAATGTAATGGTTATAATTCACTTCTCACACCTCAGGAAGGAAGAAATTGGAAGCCAAATATGCTGCAAAGGAACATTCTATGAGCCCGGTCTTTAGAAACAGCAGAACACTGTTTAAACCCAGTGAAATTCACATTTAACACGATTCAGAAATTTTGTGCGCTAAAACAGAAGAAAGCTGTCCAAAAACTAGGGTGTTTGGAAACACTGCTAAATCCTTGTGAGGAGACCTTTTTTGGTCCTTCTGACACTTAAATAAGTCATTTTAGCTGCTCTAATGCAAGTGGGATGTTAAATAATGTAATGGTTATAATTCACTTCTCACACCTCAGGAAGGCAGAAAATGGAAGCCAAATATGCTGCAAATAAACATTCTATGAGCCCAGTCATTAGAAACAGCAGAACATTGTTTAAACCCAGTGAAATTCAAATTTAACATGATTCAGACAAATTGTGCGCTAAAAGAGAAGGGAGCTGTCCAAAAACTAGGGTGTTTGGAAACACTTCTAAAACCTTGTGGGGAGACCTTATTTGGTCCTTCTGACAACTAAATAAGTCACTTTGGCTGCTCTAATGCAAGTGGGTTGTCAAAAAATGTAATGGTTATATTTCACTTCTCACACCTCAGAAACGAAGAAATTGGAAGCCAAATAAGCTGCAAATGAACATGTTATGAGCTCAGTCATTAGAAACAGCAGAACACTGTTTAAACCCAGTGAAATATAAATTTAACATGATTCAGACAAATTGTGCGCTAAAAAAGAAGGGAGCTGTCCAAAAACTAGGGTGTTTGGAAACGCTGCTAAAACCTTGTGGGGAGACGTTATTTGGTCTTCTGACACCTAAATAAGTCACTTTGGGTGCTCTAATGCAAGTGGGTTGTCAAAAAATGTAATGGTTTTAATTCACTTATCACACCTCAGAAAGGAAGAAATTGGAAGCCAAATATGCTGCAAATGAACATTCTATGAGCCCAGTCATTAGAAACGCCAGAACACTGTTCAAACCCAGTGAAATTCACATTTAACACGATTCAGACAATTTGTGCGCTAAAACAGAAGAGAGCTGTCGAAAAACTCGGGTGTTTGGAAACACTGCTAAAACCTTGTGGGGAGACCTTATTTGGTCCTTCTGACACCTAAATAAGTCACTTTGGCTGCTCTAATGCAAGTGGGTTGTCAAAAAATGTAATGGTTATAATTCACTTCTCACACCTCAGAAAGGAAGAAATTGGAAGCCAAATATGCTGCAAAGGAACATTCTATGAGCCCGGTCTTTAGAAACAGCAGAACACTGTTTAAACCCAGTGAAATTCACATTTAACACGATTCAGAAATTTTGTGCGCTAAAACAGAAGAAAGCTGTCCAAAAACTAGGGTGTTTGGAAACACTGCTAAAACCTTGTGGGGAGACGTTATTTGGTCCTTCTGACACCTAAATAAGTCATTTTTTCCTGCTTTAATGCAAGTGGGTTGTCAAAAAATGAAATGGTTATAATTCACTTCTCACACCTCAGGAAGGCAAAAATTGGAAGCCAAATATGCTGCAAATAAACATTCTATGAGCCCAGTCATTAGAAACAGCAGAACATTGTTTAAACCCAGTGAAATTCAAATTTAACATGATTCAGACAATTTCTGCGCTAAAACAGAAGGGAGCTGTCCAAAAACTAGGGTGTTTGGAAACACTGCTAAATCCTTGTGAGGAGACCTTATTTGGTCCTTCTGACACCTAAATAAGTCATTTTAGCTGCTCTAATGCAAGTGGGATGTTAAATAATGTAATGGTTATAATTCACTTCTCACACCTCAAAGGCAGAAATTGGAAGCCAAATATGCTGCAAAGGAACATTCTATGAGCCCGGTCATTAGAAACAGCAGAACACTGTTTAAATCCAGTGAAATTCAAATTTAACATGATTCAGACAATTTTTGCGCTAAAACAGAAGGGAGCTGTCCAAAAACTAGGGTGTTTGGAAACACTGCTAAAACCTTGTGGGGAGACCTTATTTGGTCATTCTGACACCTAAATAAGTCATTTTGGCTGCTCTAATGCAAGTGGGCTGTTAAATAATGTAATGGTTTTAATTCACTTCTCACACATCAGAAAGGCAGAAATTGATAGCCAAATATGCTTTAAATGAAAATTCTATGAGCCCGGTCATTAGAAACAGCAGCACAATGTTTAAACCCAGTGAAATTCAAATTTAACATGATTCAGACAATTTGTGCGCTAAAAAAGAAGGGAGCTGTCCAAAAACTAGGTTGTTTGGAAACACTGCTAAAACCTTGTGGGGAGACCTTATTTGGTCCTTCTGACACCTAAATAAATCATTTTGGATGCTCTAATGCAAGTGGGTTGTCAAAAAATTTAATGGTTATAATTCACTTCTCACACCTCAGAAAGGCAGAAAATGGAAGCCAAATATGCTGCAAATGAACATTCTATGAGCACGGTCATTAGAAACAGCAGAACACTATTTAAACCCAGTGAAATTTAAATTTAACATGATTCAGACAATTTGTGCGCTAAAACAGAAGGGAGCTGTCCAAACACTAGGGTATTTGTAAACACTGCTAAAACCTTGTTGGGAGACCTTATTTGGTCCTTCTGACACCTAAATCTGTCATTTTGGCTGCTCTAATGCAAGTGGGTTGTCAAAAAAATGTAATGGTTATAATTCACTTCTCACACCTCAGAAAGGCAGAAATTGGAAGCCAAATATGCTGCAAAGGAACATTCTATGAGCCCGGTCATTAGAAACAGCAGCACACTGTTTAAACCCAGTGAAATTCAAATTTAACATGATTCAGACAATTTGTGCGCTAAAAAAGAAGGGAGCTGTCCAAAAACTAGGGTGTTTGGAAACACTGCTAAAACCTTGTGGGGAGACCTTATTTGGTCCTTCTGACATCTAAATAAGTCATTTTGGCTGCTCTAATGCAAGTGGGTTGTCAAAAAAATTAATGGTTATTATTCACTTCTCACACCTCAGAAAGGCAGAAATTGGAAGCCAAATATGCTGCAAAGGAACATTCTATGAGCCCGGTCATTAGAAACAGCAGAACACTGTTTAAATCCAGTGAAATTCAAATTTAACATGATTCAGACAATTTGTGCGCTAAAACAGAAGGGAGCTTTCCAAAAACAAGGGTGTTTGGAAACACTGCTAAAACCTTGTGGGGAGACCTTATTTGGTCCTTATGACACCTAAATAAGTCATTTTGGCTGCTCTAATGCAAGTGGGCTGTTAAATAATGTAATGGTTTTAATTCACTTCTCACACATCAGAAAGGCAGAAATTGATAGCCAAATATGCTTTAAATGAAAATTCTATGAGCCCGGTCATTAGAAACAACAGCACACTGTTTAAACCCAGTGAAATTCAAATTTAACATGATTCAGACAATTTGTGCGCTAAAACAGAAGGGAGCTGTCCAAACACTAGGGTATTTGTAAACACTGCTAAAACCTTGTTGGGAGACCTTATTTGGTCCTTCTGACACCTAAATCTGTCATTTTGGCTGCTCTAATGCAAGTGGGTTGTCAAAAAAATTAAATGGTTATAATTCACGTCTCACACCTCAGGAAGGCAGAAATTGGAAGCCAAATATGCTGCAAAGGAACATTCTATGAGTCCGGTCATTAGAAACAGCAGAACACTGTTTAAACCCAGTGAAATTCAAATTTAACATGATTCAGACAATTTGTGTCCTAAAAAAGAAGGGAGCTGTCCAAAAACTAGGTTGCGTGGAAACACTGCTAAAACCTTGTGGGGAGACCTTATTTGGTCATTCTGACACCGAAATAAGTCATTTTGGCTGCTCTAATGCGAGTGGGTTTTCAAAAAATGTAATGGTTATAATTCACTTCTCACACCTCAGAAAGGCAGAAATTGGAAGCCAAATATGCTGCAAAGGAACATTCTATGAGCCCGATCATTAGAAACAGCAGCACACTGTTTAAACCCAGTGAAATTCAAATTTAACATGATTCAGACAATTTGTGCGCTAAAACAGAAGGGAGCTCTCCAAAAACTAGGGTGTTTGGAAACACTGCTAAAACCTTGTGGGGAGACCTTATTTGGTCCTTATGACACCTAAATAAGTCATTTTGGCTGCTCTAATGCGAGTGGGTTTTCAAAAAATGTAATGGTTATAATTCACTTCTCACACCTCAGAAAGGCAGAAAATGGAAGCCAAATATGCTGCAAAGGAACATTTTATGAGCCCGGTCATTAGAAACAGCAGAACACTGTTTAAATCCAGTGAAATTCAAATTTAACATGATTCAGACAATTTTTGCGCTAAAACAGAAGGGAGCTGTCCAAAAACTAGGGTGTGTGGAAACACTGCTAAAACCTTGTGGGGAGACCTTATTTGGTCCTTATGACACCTAAATAAGTCATTTGGGCTGCTCTAATGCAAGTGGGTTTTTAAAAAATTTAATGGTTTTAATTCACTTGTCACACATCAGAAAGGCAGAAATTGATAGCCAAATATGCTTTAAATGAAAATTCTATGAGCCCGGTCATTAGAAACAGCAGCACACTGTTTAAACCCAGTGAAATTCAAATTTAACATGATTTAGACAATTTGTGCGCTAAAAAAGAAGGGAGCTGTCCAAAAACTAGGGTGTTTGGAAACACTGCTAAAACCTTGATGGGAGACCTTATTTGGTCCTTATGACACCTAAATAAGTCATTTTGGCTGCTCTAATGCAAGTGGGCTGTTAAATAATGTAATGGTTTTAATTCACTTCTCACACATCAGAAAGGAAGAAATTGATAGCCAAATATGCTTTAAATGAAAATTCTATGAGCCCGGTCATTAGAAACAGCAGCACACTGTTTAAACCCAGTGAAATTCAAATTTAACATGATTCAGACAATTTGTGTCCTAAAAAAGAAGGGAGCTGTCCAAAGACTAGGTTGTGTGGAAACACTGCTAAAACCTTGTGGGGAGACCTTATTTGGTCATTCTGACACCTAAATAAATCATTTTGGATGCTCTAATGCAAGTGGGTTGTAAAAAAATTTAATGGTTATAATTCACTTCTCACACCTCAGAAAGGCAGAAAATGGAAGCCAAATATGCTGCAAATGAACATTCTATGAGCACGGTCATTAGAAACAGCAGAACACTGTTTAAACCCAGTGAAATTTAAATTTAACATGATTCAGACAATTTGTGCGCTAAAACAGAAGGGAGCTGTCCAAACACTAGGGTATTTGTAAACACTGCTAAAACCTTGTTGGGAGACCTTATTTGGTCCTTCTGACACCTAAATCTGTCATTTTGGCTGCTCTAATGCAAGTGGGTTGTCAAAAAAATGTAATGGTTATAATTCACTTCTCACACCTCAGGAAGGCAGAAATTGGAAGCCAAATATGCTGCAAAGGAACATTCTATGAGTCCGGTCATTAGAAACAGCAGAACACTGTTTAAACCCAGTGAAATTCAAATTTAACATGATTCAGACAATTTGTGTCCTAAAAAAGAAGGGAGCTGTCCAAAAACTAGGTTGCGTGGAAACACTGCTAAAACCTTGTGGGGAGACCTTATTTGGTCATTCTGACACCGAAATAAGTCATTTTGGCTGCTCTAATGCGAGTGGGTTTTCAAAAAATGTAATGGTTATAATTCACTTCTCACACCTCAGAAAGGCAGAAATTGGAAGCCAAATATGCTGCAAAGGAACATTCTATGAGCCCGATCATTAGAAACAGCAGCACACTGTTTAAACCCAGTGAAATTCAAATTTAACATGATTCAGACAATTTGTGCGCTAAAAAAGAAGGGAGCTGTCCAAAAACTAGGGTGTTTGGAAACACTGCTAAAACCTTGATGGGAGACCTTATTTGGTCCTTATGACACCTAAATAAGTCATTTTGGCTGCTCTAATGCGAGTGGGTTTTCAAAAAATGTAATGGTTATAATTCACTTCTCACACCTCAGAAAGGCAGAAAATGGAAGCCAAATATGCTGCAAAGGAACATTTTATGAGCCCGGTCATTAGAAACAGCAGAACACTGTTTAAATCCAGTGAAATTCAAATTTAACATGATTCAGACAATTTTTGCGCTAAAACAGAAGGGAGCTGTCCAAAAACTAGGGTGTGTGGAAACACTGCTAAAACCTTGTGGGGAGACCTTATTTGGTCCTTATGACACCTAAATAAGTCATTTGGGCTGCTCTAATGCAAGTGGGTTTTTAAAAAATTTAATGGTTTTAATTCACTTGTCACACATCAGAAAGGCAGAAATTGATAGCCAAATATGCTTTAAATGAAAATTCTATGAGCCCGGTCATTAGAAACAGCAGCACACTGTTTAAACCCAGTGAAATTCAAATTTAACATGATTTAGACAATTTGTGCGCTAAAAAAGAAGGGAGCTGTCCAAAAACTAGGGTGTTTGGAAACACTGCTAAAACCTTGATGGGAGACCTTATTTGGTCCTTATGACACCTAAATAAGTCATTTTGGCTGCTCTAATGCAAGTGGGCTGTTAAATAATGTAATGGTTTTAATTCACTTCTCACACATCAGAAAGGAAGAAATTGATAGCCAAATATGCTTTAAATGAAAATTCTATGAGCCCGGTCATTAGAAACAGCAGCACACTGTTTAAACCCAGTGAAATTCAAATTTAACATGATTCAGACAATTTGTGTCCTAAAAAAGAAGGGAGCTGTCCAAAGACTAGGTTGTGTGGAAACACTGCTAAAACCTTGTGGGGAGACCTTATTTGGTCATTCTGACACCTAAATAAATCATTTTGGATGCTCTAATGCAAGTGGGTTGTAAAAAAATTTAATGGTTATAATTCACTTCTCACACCTCAGAAAGGCAGAAAATGGAAGCCAAATATGCTGCAAATGAACATTCTATGAGCACGGTCATTAGAAACAGCAGAACACTGTTTAAACCCAGTGAAATTTAAATTTAACATGATTCAGACAATTTGTGCGCTAAAACAGAAGGGAGCTGTCCAAACACTAGGGTATTTGTAAACACTGCTAAAACCTTGTTGGGAGACCTTATTTGGTCCTTCTGACACCTAAATCTGTCATTTTGGCTGCTCTAATGCAAGTGGGTTGTCAAAAAAATGTAATGGTTATAATTCACTTCTCACACCTCAGGAAGGCAGAAATTGGAAGCCAAATATGCTGCAAAGGAACATTCTATGAGTCCGGTCATTAGAAACAGCAGAACACTGTTTAAACCCAGTGAAATTCAAATTTAACATGATTCAGACAATTTGTGTCCTAAAAAAGAAGGGAGCTGTCCAAAAACTAGGTTGCGTGGAAACACTGCTAAAACCTTGTGGGGAGACCTTATTTGGTCATTCTGACACCGAAATAAGTCATTTTGGCTGCTCTAATGCGAGTGGGTTTTCAAAAAATGTAATGGTTATAATTCACTTCTCACACCTCAGAAAGGCAGAAATTGGAAGCCAAATATGCTGCAAAGGAACATTCTATGAGCCCGATCATTAGAAACAGCAGCACACTGTTTAAACCCAGTGAAATTCAAATTTAACATGATTCAGACAATTTGTGCGCTAAAAAAGAAGGGAGCTGTCCAAAAACTAGGGTGTTTGGAAACACTGCTAAAACCTTGTGGGGAGACCTTATTTGGTCCTTCTGACATCTAAATAAGTCATTTTGGCTGCTCTAATGCGAGTGGGTTGTTAAAAAATTAATGGTTATTATTCACTTCTCACACCTCAGAAAGGCAGAAATTGGAAGCCAAATATGCTGCAAAGGAACATACTATGAGCCCGGTCATTAGAAACAGCAGAACACTGTTTAAATCCAGTGAAATTCAAATTTAACATGATTCAGACAATTTGTGTCCTAAAAAAGAAGGGAGCTGTCCAAAAACTAGGTTGCGTGGAAACACTGCTAAAACCTTGTGGGGAGACCTTATTTGGTCATTCTGACACCGAAATAAGTCATTTTGGCTGCTCTAATGCGAGTGGGTTTTCAAAAAATGTAATGGTTATAATTCACTTCTCACACCTCAGAAAGGCAGAAATTGGAAGCCAAATATGCTGCAAAGGAACATTCTATGAGCCCGATCATTAAAAACAGCAGCACACTGTTTAAACCCAGTGAAATTCAAATTTAACATGATTCAGACAATTTGTGCGCTAAAACAGAAGGGAGCTCTCCAAAAACTAGGGTGTTTGGAAACACTGCTAAAACCTTGTGGGGAGACCTTATTTGGTCCTTATGACACCTAAATAAGTCATTTTGGCTGCTCTAATGCGAGTGGGTTTTCAAAAAATGTAATGGTTATAATTCACTTCTCACACCTCAGAAAGGCAGAAAATGGAAGCCAAATATGCTGCAAAGGAACATTTTATGAGCCCGGTCATTAGAAACAGCAGAACACTGTTTAAATCCAGTGAAATTCAAATTTAACATGATTCAGACAATTTTTGCGCTAAAACAGAAGGGAGCTGTCCAAAAACTAGGGTGTGTGGAAACACTGCTAAAACCTTGTGGGGAGACCTTATTTGGTCCTTATGACACCTAAATAAGTCATTTGGGCTGCTCTAATGCAAGTGGGTTTTTAAAAAATTTAATGGTTTTAATTCACTTGTCACACATCAGAAAGGCAGAAATTGATAGCCAAATATGCTTTAAATGAAAATTCTATGAGCCCGGTCATTAGAAACAGCAGCACACTGTTTAAACCCAGTGAAATTCAAATTTAACATGATTTAGACAATTTGTGCGCTAAAAAAGAAGGGAGCTGTCCAAAAACTAGGGTGTTTGGAAACACTGCTAAAACCTTGATGGGAGACCTTATTTGGTCCTTATGACACCTAAATAAGTCATTTTGGCTGCTCTAATGCAAGTGGGCTGTTAAATAATGTAATGGTTTTAATTCACTTCTCACACATCAGAAAGGAAGAAATTGATAGCCAAATATGCTTTAAATGAAAATTCTATGAGCCCGGTCATTAGAAACAGCAGCACACTGTTTAAACCCAGTGAAATTCAAATTTAACATGATTCAGACAATTTGTGTCCTAAAAAAGAAGGGAGCTGTCCAAAGACTAGGTTGTGTGGAAACACTGCTAAAACCTTGTGGGGAGACCTTATTTGGTCATTCTGACACCTAAATAAATCATTTTGGATGCTCTAATGCAAGTGGGTTGTAAAAAAATTTAATGGTTATAATTCACTTCTCACACCTCAGAAAGGCAGAAAATGGAAGCCAAATATGCTGCAAATGAACATTCTATGAGCACGGTCATTAGAAACAGCAGAACACTGTTTAAACCCAGTGAAATTTAAATTTAACATGATTCAGACAATTTGTGCGCTAAAACAGAAGGGAGATGTCCAAACACTAGGGTATTTGTAAACACTGCTAAAACCTTGTTGGGAGACCTTATTTGGTCCTTCTGACACCTAAATCTGTCATTTTGGCTGCTCTAATGCAAGTGGGTTGTCAAAAAAATGTAATGGTTATAATTCACTTCTCACACCTCAGGAAGGCAGAAATTGGAAGCCAAATATGCTGCAAAGGAACATTCTATGAGTCCGGTCATTAGAAACAGCAGAACACTGTTTAAACCCAGTGAAATTCAAATTTAACATGATTCAGACAATTTGTGTCCTAAAAAAGAAGGGAGCTGTCCAAAAACTAGGTTGCGTGGAAACACTGCTAAAACCTTGTGGGGAGACCTTATTTGGTCATTCTGACACCGAAATAAGTCATTTTGGCTGCTCTAATGCGAGTGGGTTTTCAAAAAATGTAATGGTTATAATTCACTTCTCACACCTCAGAAAGGCAGAAATTGGAAGCCAAATATGCTGCAAAGGAACATTCTATGAGCCCGATCATTAGAAACAGCAGCACACTGTTTAAACCCAGTGAAATTCAAATTTAACATGATTCAGACAATTTGTGCGCTAAAAAAGAAGGGAGCTGTCCAAAAACTAGGGTGTTTGGAAACACTGCTAAAACCTTGTGGGGAGACCTTATTTGGTCCTTCTGACATCTAAATAAGTCATTTTGGCTGCTCTAATGCGAGTGGGTTGTTAAAAAATTAATGGTTATTATTCACTTCTCACACCTCAGAAAGGCAGAAATTGGAAGCCAAATATGCTGCAAAGGAACATACTATGAGCCCGGTCATTAGAAACAGCAGAACACTGTTTAAATCCAGTGAAATTCAAATTTAACATGATTCAGACAATTTGTGCGCTAAAACCGAAGGGAGCTATCCAAAAACAAGGGTGTTTGGAAACACTGCTAAAACCTTGTGGGGAGACCTTATTTGGTCCTTATGACACCTAAATAAGTCATTTGGGCTGCTCTAATGCAAGTGGGTTTTTAAAAAATTTAATGGTTTTAATTCACTTGTCACACATCAGAAAGGCAGAAATTGATAGCCAAATATGCTTTAAATGAAAATTCTATGAGCCCGGTCATTAGAAACAGCAGCACACTGTTTAAACCCAGTGAAATTCAAATTTAACATGATTCAGACAATTTGTGCGCTAAAAAAGAAGGGAGCTGTCCAAAAACTAGGGTGTTTGGAAACACTGCTAAAACCTTGATGGGAGACCCTATTTGGTCCTTATGACACCTAAATAAGTCATTTTGGCTGCTCTAATGCAAGCAGGTTGTCAAAAAATGTAATGGTTATAATTCACTTCTCACACCTCAAAAAGGCAGAAATTGGAAGCCAAATATGCTGCAAATGAACATTCTATGAGCACGGTCATTAGAAACAGCAGAACAATGTTCAAACCCAGTGAAATTCAAATTTAACACAATTCAGACTATTTGTGCGCTAAAACAGAAGGGAGCTGTCCAAACACTAGGGTATTTGTAAACAGTGCTAAAACCTTGTTGGGAGACCTTATTTGGTCCTTCTGACACCTAAATCTGTCATTTTGGCTGCTCTAATGCAAGTGGGTTTTTAAAAAATTTAATGGTTTTAATTCACTTGTCACACATCAGAAAGGCAGAAATTGATAGCCAAATATGCTTTAAATGAAAATTCTATGAGCCCGGTCATTAGAAACAGCAGCACACTGTTTAAACCCAGTGAAATTCAAATTTAACATGATTTAGACAATTTGTGCGCTAAAAAAGAAGGGAGCTGTCCAAAAACTAGGGTGTTTGGAAACACTGCTAAAACCTTGATGGGAGACCTTATTTGGTCCTTATGACACCTAAATAAGTCATTTTGGCTGCTCTAATGCAAGTGGGCTGTTAAATAATGTAATGGTTTTAATTCACTTCTCACACATCAGAAAGGAAGAAATTGATAGCCAAATATGCTTTAAATGAAAATTCTATGAGCCCGGTCATTAGAAACAGCAGCACACTGTTTAAACCCAGTGAAATTCAAATTTAACATGATTCAGACAATTTGTGTCCTAAAAAAGAAGGGAGCTGTCCAAAGACTAGGTTGTGTGGAAACACTGCTAAAACCTTGTGGGGAGACCTTATTTGGTCATTCTGACACCTAAATAAATCATTTTGGATGCTCTAATGCAAGTGGGTTGTAAAAAAATTTAATGGTTATAATTCACTTCTCACACCTCAGAAAGGCAGAAAATGGAAGCCAAATATGCTGCAAATGAACATTCTATGAGCACGGTCATTAGAAACAGCAGAACACTGTTTAAACCCAGTGAAATTTAAATTTAACATGATTCAGACAATTTGTGCGCTAAAACAGAAGGGAGATGTCCAAACACTAGGGTATTTGTAAACACTGCTAAAACCTTGTTGGGAGACCTTATTTGGTCCTTCTGACACCTAAATCTGTCATTTTGGCTGCTCTAATGCAAGTGGGTTGTCAAAAAAATGTAATGGTTATAATTCACTTCTCACACCTCAGGAAGGCAGAAATTGGAAGCCAAATATGCTGCAAAGGAACATTCTATGAGTCCGGTCATTAGAAACAGCAGAACACTGTTTAAACCCAGTGAAATTCAAATTTAACATGATTCAGACAATTTGTGTCCTAAAAAAGAAGGGAGCTGTCCAAAAACTAGGTTGCGTGGAAACACTGCTAAAACCTTGTGGGGAGACCTTATTTGGTCATTCTGACACCGAAATAAGTCATTTTGGCTGCTCTAATGCGAGTGGGTTTTCAAAAAATGTAATGGTTATAATTCACTTCTCACACCTCAGAAAGGCAGAAATTGGAAGCCAAATATGCTGCAAAGGAACATTCTATGAGCCCGATCATTAGAAACAGCAGCACACTGTTTAAACCCAGTGAAATTCAAATTTAACATGATTCAGACAATTTGTGCGCTAAAAAAGAAGGGAGCTGTCCAAAAACTAGGGTGTTTGGAAACACTGCTAAAACCTTGTGGGGAGACCTTATTTGGTCCTTCTGACATCTAAATAAGTCATTTTGGCTGCTCTAATGCGAGTGGGTTGTTAAAAAATTAATGGTTATTATTCACTTCTCACACCTCAGAAAGGCAGAAATTGGAAGCCAAATATGCTGCAAAGGAACATACTATGAGCCCGGTCATTAGAAACAGCAGAACACTGTTTAAATCCAGTGAAATTCAAATTTAACATGATTCAGACAATTTGTGCGCTAAAACCGAAGGGAGCTATCCAAAAACAAGGGTGTTTGGAAACACTGCTAAAACCTTGTGGGGAGACCTTATTTGGTCCTTATGACACCTAAATAAGTCATTTGGGCTGCTCTAATGCAAGTGGGTTTTTAAAAAATTTAATGGTTTTAATTCACTTGTCACACATCAGAAAGGCAGAAATTGATAGCCAAATATGCTTTAAATGAAAATTCTATGAGCCCGGTCATTAGAAACAGCAGCACACTGTTTAAACCCAGTGAAATTCAAATTTAACATGATTCAGACAATTTGTGCGCTAAAAAAGAAGGGAGCTGTCCAAAAACTAGGGTGTTTGGAAACACTGCTAAAACCTTGATGGGAGACCCTATTTGGTCCTTATGACACCTAAATAAGTCATTTTGGCTGCTCTAATGCAAGCAGGTTGTCAAAAAATGTAATGGTTATAATTCACTTCTCACACCTCAAAAAGGCAGAAATTGGAAGCCAAATATGCTGCAAATGAACATTCTATGAGCACGGTCATTAGAAACAGCAGAACAATGTTCAAACCCAGTGAAATTCAAATTTAACACAATTCAGACTATTTGTGCGCTAAAACAGAAGGGAGCTGTCCAAACACTAGGGTATTTGTAAACACTGCTAAAACCTTGTTGGGAGACCTTATTTGGTCCTTCTGACACCTAAATCTGTCATTTTGGCTGCTCTAATGCAAGTGGGTTGTCAAAAAAATGTAATGGTTATAATTCACTTCTCACACCTCAAAAAGGCAGAAAACGGAAGCCAAATATGCTTCAAATGAACATTCTATGAGCACGGTCATTAGAAACAGCAGCACACTGTTTAAACCCAGTGAAATTCAAATTTAACATGATTCAGACAATTTGTGCGCTAAAAAAGAAGGGAGCTGTCCAAAAACTAGGGTGTTTGGAAACACTGCTAAAACCTTGATGGGAGACCTTATTTGGTCCTTATGACACCTAAATAAGTCATTTTGGCTGCTCTAATGCAAGTGGGTTGTCAAAAAATGTAATGGTTATAATTCACTTCTCACACCTCAGAAAGGCAGAAATTGGAAGCCAAATATGCTGCAAATGAACATTCTATGAGCACGGTCATTAGAAACAGCAGAACAATGTTCAAACCCAGTGAAATTCAAATTTAACACGATTCAGACAATTTGTGTCCTAAAAAAGAAGGGAGCTGTCCAAAAACTAGGGTGTGTGGAAAAACTGCTAAAACCTTGTGGGGAGACCTTATTTGGTCCTTATGACACCTAAATAAGTCATTTTGGCTGCTCTAATGCAAGTGGGTTGTCAAAAAATGTAATGGTTATAATTCACTTCTCACACCTCAAAAAGGCAGAAATTGGAAGCCAAATATGCTGCAAATGAACATTCTATGAGCACGGTCATTAGAAACAGCAGAACAATGTTCAAACCCAGTGAAATTCAAATTTAACACAATTCAGACAATTTGTGCGCTAAAACAGAAGGGAGCTGTCCAAACACTAGGGTATTTGTAAACACTGCTAAAACCTTGTTGGGAGACCTTATTTGGTCCTTCTGACACCTAAATCTGTCATTTTGGCTGCTCTAATGCAAGTGGGTTGTCAAAAAAATGTAATGGTTATAATTCACTTCTCACACCTCAGGAAGGCAGAAATTGGAAGCCAAATATGCTGCAAAGGAACATTCTATGAGTCCGGTCATTAGAAACAGCAGAACACTGTTTAAACCCAGTGAAATTCAAATTTAACATGATTCAGACAATTTGTGTCCTAAAAAAGAAGGGAGCTGTCCAAAAACTAGGTTGTGTGGAAACACTGCTAAAACCTTGTGGGGAGACCTTATTTGGTCATTCTGACACCTAAATAAATCATTTTGGATGCTCTAATGCAAGTGGGTTGTAAAAAAATTTAATGGTTATAATTCACTTCTCACACCTCAGAAAGGCAGAAAATGGAAGCCAAATATGCTGCAAATGAACATTCTATGAGCCCGGTCATTAGAAACAGCAGAACACTGTTTAAACCCAGTGAAATTCAAATTTAACATGATTCAGACAATTTGTGTCCTAAAAAAGAAGGGAGCTGTCCAAAAACTAAGTTGCGTGGAAACACTGCTAAAACCTTGTGGGGAGACCTTATTTGGTCATTCTGACACCGAAATAAGTCATTTTGGCTGCTCTAATGCGAGTGGGTTTTCAAAAAATGTAATGGTTATAATTCACTTCTCACACATCAGAAAGGAAGAAATTGATAGCCAAATATGCTTTAAATGAAAATTCTATGAGCCCGGTCATTAGAAACAGCAGCACACTGTTTAAACCCAGTGAAATTCAAATTTAACATGATTCAGACAATTTGTGCGCTAAAAAAGAAGGGAGCTGTCCAAAAACTAGGGTGTTTGGAAACACTGCTAAAACCTTGATGGGAGACCTTATTTGGTCCTTATGACACCTAAATAAGTCATTTTGGCTGCTCTAATGCAAGTGGGTTGTCAAAAAATGTAATGGTTATAATTCACTTCTCACACCTCAGAAAGGCAGAAATTGGAAGCCAAATATGCTGCAAATGAACATTCTATGAGCACGGTCATTAGAAACAGCAGAACAATGTTCAAACCCAGTGAAATTCAAATTTAACATGATTCTGACAATTTGTGCGCTAAAACAGAAGGGAGCTGTCCAAACACTAGGGTATTTGGAAACACTGCTAAAACCTTGTTGGGAGACCTTATTTGATCCTTCTGACACCTAAATCTGTCATTTTGGCTGCTCTAATGCAAGTGGGTTGTCAAAAAAATGTAATGGTTATAATTCACTTCTCACACCTCAGGAAGGCAGAAATTGGAAGCCAAATATGCTGCAAAGGAACATTCTATGAGTCCGGTCATTAGAAACAGCAGAACACTGTTTAAACCCAGTGAAATTCAAATTTAACATGATTCAGACAATTTGTGCGCTAAAAAAGAAGGGAGCTGTCCAAAAACTAGGTTGCGTGGAAACACTGCTAAAACCTTGTGGGGAGACCTTATTTGGTCATTCTGACACCTAAATAAGTCATTTTGGCTGCTCTAATGCGAGTGGGTTTTCAAAAAATGTAATGGTTATAATTCACTTCTCACACCTCAGAAAGGCAGAAATTGGAAGCCAAATATGCTGCAAAGGAACATTCTATGAGCCCGGTCATTAGAAACAGCAGCACACTGTTTAAACCCAGTGAAATTCAAATTTAACATGATTCAGACAATTTGTGCGCTAAAAAAGAAGGGAGCTGTCCAAAAACTAGGGTGTTTGGAAACACTGCTAAAACCTTGTGGGGAGACCTTATTTGGTCCTTCTGACATCTAAATAAGTAATTTTGGCTGCTCTAATGCAAGTGGGTTGTCAAAAAATTAATGGTTATAATTCACTTCTCACACCTCAGAAAGGCAGAAATTGGAAGCCAAATATGCTGCAAAGGAACATTCTATGAGCCCGGTCATTAGAAACAGCAGAACACTGTTTAAATCCTTTGAAATTCAAATTTAACATGATTCAGACAATTTGTGCGCTAAAACAGAAGGGAGCTATCCAAAAACAAGGGTGTTTGGAAACACTGCTAAAACCTTGTGGGGAGACCTTATTTGGTCCTTATGACACCTAAATAAGTCATTTTGGCTGCTCTAATGCAAGTGGGCTGTTAAATAATGTAATGGTTTTAATTCACTTCTCACACATCAGAAAGGAAGAAATTGATAGCCAAATATGCTTTAAATGAAAATTCTATGAGCCCAGTCATTAGAAACAGCAGCACACTGTTTAAACCCAGTGAAATTCAAATTTAACATGATTCAGACAATTTGTGCGCTAAAAAAGAAGGGAGCTGTCCAAAAACTAGGGTGTTTGGAAACACTGCTAAAACCTTGATGGGAGACCTTATTTGGTCCTTATGACACCTAAATAAGTCATTTTGGCTGCTCTAATGCAAGTGGGTTGTCAAAAAATGTAATGGTTATAATTCACTTCTCACACCTCAGAAAGGCAGAAATTGGAAGCCAAATATGCTGCAAATGAACATTCTATGAGCACGGTCATTAGAAACAGCAGAACAATGTTCAAACCCAGTGAAATTCAAATTTAACACGATTCAGACAATTTGTGTCCTAAAAAAGAAGGGAGCTGTCCAAAAACTAGGGTGTGTGGAAAAACTGCTAAAACCTTGTGGGGAGACCTTATTTGGTCCTTCTGACATCCAAATAAGTCATTTTGGCTGCTCTAATGCAAGTGGGTTGTCAAAAAATTTAATGGTTATAATTCACTTCTCACACCTCAGAAAAGCAGAAATTGGAAGCCAAATATGCTGCAAAGGAACAGTCTATGACCCGGTCATTAGAAACAGCAGAACACTGTTTTAAACCCAGTGAAATTCAAATTTAATAATGATTCAGACAATTTGTGCCCTAAAAAAGAAGGGAGCTGTCCAAAAACTAGGGTGTGTGGAAACACTGCTAAAACCTTGATGGGAGACCTTATTTGGTCCTTATGACACCTAAATAAGTAATTTTGGCTGCTCTAATGCAAGTGGGTTGTCAAAAAATGTAATGGTTATAATTCACTTCTCACACCTCAAAAAGGCAGAAATTGGAAGCCAAATATGCTGCAAATGAACATTCTATGAGCACGGTCATTTGAAACAGCAGAACAATGTTCAAACCCAGTGAAATTCAAATTTAACACAATTCAGACAATTTGTGCGCTAAAACAGAAGGGAGCTGTCCAAACACTAGGGTATTTGTAAACACTGCTAAAACCTTGTTGGGAGACCTTATTTGGTCCTTATGACACCTAAATAAGTAATTTTGGCTGCTCTAATGCAAGTGGGTTGTCAAAAAATGTAATGGTTATAATTCACTTCTCACACCTCAGAAAGGCAGAAAATGGAAGCCAAATATGCTGCAAATGAACATTCTATGAGCACGGTCATTAGAAACAGCAGAACACTGTTTAAACCCAGTGAAATTCAAATTTAACATGATTCAGACAATTTGTGTCCTAAAAAAGAAGGGAGCTGTCCAAAAACTAAGTTGCGTGGAAACACTGCTAAAACCTTGTGGGGAGACCTTATTTGGTCATTCTGACACCGAAATAAGTCATTTTGGCTGCTCTAATGCGAGTGGGTTGTCAAAAAATTAATGGTTATTATTCACTTCTCACACCTCAGAAAGGCAGAAATTGGAAGCCAAATATGCTGCAAAGGAACATTCTATGAGCCTGGTCATTAGAAACAGCAGCACACTGTTTAAACCCAGTGAAATTCAAATTTAACATGATTCAGACAATTTGTGCGCTAAAAAAGAAGGGAGCTGTCCAAAAACTAGGGT
This sequence comes from Fundulus diaphanus, assembly GCA_037039145.1. NCBI lineage: Eukaryota > Metazoa > Chordata > Actinopteri > Cyprinodontiformes > Fundulidae > Fundulus > Fundulus diaphanus. The sequence continues at coordinate 145,052 of CM073140.1, forward strand.
GTTTGGAAACACTGCTAAAACCTTGTGGGGAGACCTTATTTGGTCCTTCTGACATCTAAATAAGTCATTTTGGCTGCTCTAATGCAAGTGGGTTGTCAAAAAATTAATGGTTATAATTCACTTGTCACACCTCAGGAAGGCAGAAATTGGAAGCCAAATATGCTGCAAAGGAACATTCTATGAGTCCGGTCATTAGAAACAGCAGAACACTGTTTAAACCCAGTGAAATTCAAATTTAACATGATTCAGACAATTTGTGTCCTAAAAAAGAAGGGAGCTGTCCAAACCCTAGGTTGTGTGGAAACACTGCTAAAACCTTGTGGGGAGACCTTATTTGGTCATTCTGACACCTAAATAAATCATTTTGGAGGCTCTAATGCAAGTGGGTTGTCAAAAAATTTAATGGTTATAATTCACTTCTCACACCTCAGGAAGGCAGAAAATGGAAGCCAAATATGCTTCAAATGAACATTCTATGAGCACGGTCATTAGAAACAGCAGAACACTGTTTAAACCCAGTGAAATTTAAATTTAACATGATTCAGACAAATTGTGCGCTAAAACAGAAGGGAGCTGTCCAAACACTAGGGTATTTGGAAACACTGCTAAAACCTTGTTGGGAGACCTTATTTGGTCCTTCTGACACCTAAATCTGTCATTTTGGCTGCTCTAATGCAAGTGGGTTGTCAAAAAAATGTAATGGTTATAATTCACTTCTCACACCTCAGGAAGGCAGAAATTGGAAGCCAAATATGCTGCAAAGGAACATTCTATGAGTCCGGTCATTAGAAACAGCAGAACACTGTTTAAACCCAGTGAAATTCAAATTTAACATGATTCAGACAATTTGTGCGCTAAAAAAGAAGGGAGCTGTCCAAAAACTAGGTTGCGTGGAAACACTGCTAAAACCTTGTGGGGAGACCTTATTTGGTCATTCTGACACCTAAATAAGTCATTTTGGCTGCTCTAATGCGAGTGGGTTTTCAAAAAATGTAATGGTTATAATTCACTTCTCACACCTCAGAAAGGCAGAAATTGGAAGCCAAATATGCTGCAAAGGAACATTCTATGAGCCCGGTCATTAGAAACAGCAGCACACTGTTTAAACCCAGTGAAATTCAAATTTAACATGATTCAGACAATTTGTGCGCTAAAAAAGAAGGGAGCTGTCCAAAAACTAGGGTGTTTGGAAACACTGCTAAAACCTTGTGGGGAGACCTTATTTGGTCCTTCTGACATCTAAATAAGTAATTTTGGCTGCTCTAATGCAAGTGGGTTGTCAAAAAATTAATGGTTATAATTCACTTCTCACACCTCAGAAAGGCAGAAATTGGAAGCCAAATATGCTGCAAAGAACATTCTATGAGCCCGGTCATTAGAAACAGCAGAACACTGTTTAAATCCTTTGAAATTCAAATTTAACATGATTCAGACAATTTGTGCGCTAAAACAGAAGGGAGCTATCCAAAAACAAGGGTGTTTGGAAACACTGCTAAAACCTTGTGGGGAGACCTTATTTGGTCCTTATGACACCTAAATAAGTCATTTTGGCTGCTCTAATGCAAGTGGGCTGTTAAATAATGTAATGGTTTTAATTCACTTCTCACACATCAGAAAGGAAGAAATTGATAGCCAAATATGCTTTAAATGAAAATTCTATGAGCCCAGTCATTAGAAACAGCAGCACACTGTTTAAACCCAGTGAAATTCAAATTTAACATGATTCAGACAATTTGTGCGCTAAAAAAGAAGGGAGCTGTCCAAAAACTAGGGTGTTTGGAAACACTGCTAAAACCTTGATGGGAGACCTTATTTGGTCCTTATGACACCTAAATAAGTCATTTTGGCTGCTCTAATGCAAGTGGGTTGTCAAAAAATGTAATGGTTATAATTCACTTCTCACACCTCAGAAAGGCAGAAATTGGAAGCCAAATATGCTGCAAATGAACATTCTATGAGCACGGTCATTAGAAACAGCAGAACAATGTTCAAACCCAGTGAAATTCAAATTTAACACGATTCAGACAATTTGTGTCCTAAAAAAGAAGGGAGCTGTCCAAAAACTAGGGTGTGTGGAAAAACTGCTAAAACCTTGTGGGGAGACCTTATTTGGTCCTTCTGACATCCAAATAAGTCATTTTGGCTGCTCTAATGCAAGTGGGTTGTCAAAAAATTTAATGGTTATAATTCACTTCTCACACCTCAGAAAAGCAGAAATTGGAAGCCAAATATGCTGCAAAGGAACAGTCTATGACCCGGTCATTAGAAACAGCAGAACACTGTTTTAAACCCAGTGAAATTCAAATTTAATAATGATTCAGACAATTTGTGCCCTAAAAAAGAAGGGAGCTGTCCAAAAACTAGGGTGTGTGGAAACACTGCTAAAACCTTGATGGGAGACCTTATTTGGTCCTTATGACACCTAAATAAGTAATTTTGGCTGCTCTAATGCAAGTGGGTTGTCAAAAAATGTAATGGTTATAATTCACTTCTCACACCTCAAAAAGGCAGAAATTGGAAGCCAAATATGCTGCAAATGAACATTCTATGAGCACAGTCATTAGAAACAGCAGAACAATGTTCAAACCCAGTGAAATTCAAATTTAACACAATTCAGACAATTTGTGCGCTAAAACAGAAGGGAGCTGTCCAAACACTAGGGTATTTGTAAACACTGCTAAAACCTTGTTGGGAGACCTTATTTGGTCCTTATGACACCTAAATAAGTAATTTTGGCTGCTCTAATGCAAGTGGGTTGTCAAAAAATGTAATGGTTATAATTCACTTCTCACACCTCAGAAAGGCAGAAAATGGAAGCCAAATATGCTGCAAATGAACATTCTATGAGCACGGTCATTAGAAACAGCAGAACACTGTTTAAACCCAGTGAAATTCAAATTTAACATGATTCAGACAATTTGTGTCCTAAAAAAGAAGGGAGCTGTCCAAAAACTAAGTTGCGTGGAAACACTGCTAAAACCTTGTGGGGAGACCTTATTTGGTCATTCTGACACCGAAATAAGTCATTTTGGCTGCTCTAATGCGAGTGGGTTGTCAAAAAATTAATGGTTATTATTCACTTCTCACACCTCAGAAAGGCAGAAATTGGAAGCCAAATATGCTGCAAAGGAACATTCTATGAGCCTGGTCATTAGAAACAGCAGCACACTGTTTAAACCCAGTGAAATTCAAATTTAACATGATTCAGACAATTTGTGCGCTAAAAAAGAAGGGAGCTGTCCAAAAACTAGGGTGTTTGGAAACACTGCTAAAACCTTGTGGGGAGACCTTATTTGGTCCTTCTGACATCTAAATAAGTCATTTTGGCTGCTCTAATGCAAGTGGGTTGTCAAAAAATTAATGGTTATAATTCACTTGTCACACATCAGAAAGGCAGAAATTGATAGCCAAATATGCTTTAAATGAAAATTCTATGAGCCCGGTCATTAGAAACAGCAGCACACTGTTTAAACCCAGTGAAATTCAAATTTAACATGATTTAGACAATTTGTGCGCTAAAAAAGAAGGGAGCTGTCCAAAAACTAGGGTGTTTGGAAACACTGCTAAAACCTTGATGGGAGACCTTATTTGGTCCTTATGACACCTAAATAAGTCATTTTGGCTGCTCTAATGCAAGTGGGTTGTCAAAAAAATGTAATGGTTATAATTCACTTCTCACACCTCAGGAAGGCAGAAATTGGAAGCCAAATATGCTGCAAAGGAACATTCTATGAGTCCGGTCATTAGAAACAGCAGAACACTGTTTAAACCCAGTGAAATTCAAATTTAACATGATTCAGACAATTTGTGTCCTAAAAAAGAAGGGAGCTGTCCAAACCCTAGGTTGTGTGGAAACACTGCTAAAACCTTGTGGGGAGACCTTATTTGGTCATTCTGACACCTAAATAAATCATTTTGGATGCTCTAATGCAAGTGGGTTGTCAAAAAATTTAATGGTTATAATTCACTTCTCACACCTCAGGAAGGCAGAAAATGGAAGCCAAATATGCTTCAAATGAACATTCTATGAGCACGGTCATTAGAAACAGCAGAACACTGTTTAAACCCAGTGAAATTTAAATTTAACATGATTCAGACAAATTGTGCGCTAAAACAGAAGGGAGCTGTCCAAACACTAGGGTATTTGGAAACACTGCTAAAACCTTGTTGGGAGACCTTATTTGGTCCTTCTGACACCTAAATCTGTCATTTTGGCTGCTCTAATGCAAGTGGGTTGTCAAAAAAATGTAATGGTTATAATTCACTTCTCACACCTCAGGAAGGCAGAAATTGGAAGCCAAATATGCTGCAAAGGAACATTCTATGAGTCCGGTCATTAGAAACAGCAGAACACTGTTTAAACACAGTGAAATTCAAATTTAACATGATTCAGACAATTTGTGCGCTAAAAAAGAAGGGAGCTGTCCAAAAACTAGGGTGTTTGGAAACACTGCTAAAACCTTGTGGGGAGACCTTATTTGGTCCTTCTGACATCTAAATAAGTCATTTTGGCTGCTCTAATGCAAGTGGGTTGTCAAAAAAATTAATGGTTATTATTCACTTCTCACACCTCAGAAAGGCAGAAATTGGAAGCCAAATATGATGCAAAGGAACATTCTATGAGCCCGGTCATTAGAAACAGCAGAACACTGTTTAAATCCAGTGAAATTCAAATTTAACATGATTCAGACAATTTGTGCGCTAAAACAGAAGGGAGCTATCCAAAAACAAGGGTGTTTGGAAACACTGCTAAAACCTTGTGGGGAGACCTTATTTGGTCCTTATGACACCTAAATAAGTCATTTTGGCTGCTCTAATGCAAGTGGGCTGTTAAATAATGTAATGGTTTTAATTCACTTCTCACACATCAGAAAGGCAGAAATTGATAGCCAAATATGCTTTAAATGAAAATTCTATGAGCCCGGTCATTAGAAACAGCAGCACACTGTTTAAACCCAGTGAAATTCAAATTTAACATGATTCAGACAATTTGTGCGCTAAAAAAGAAGGGAGCTGTCCAAAAACTAGGGTGTTTGGAAACACTGCTAAAACCTTGATGGGAGACCTTATTTGGTCCTTATGACACCTAAATAAGTCATTTTGGCTGCTCTAATGCAAGTGGGTTGTCAAAAAAATGTAATGGTTATAATTCACTTCTCACACCTCAGGAAGGCAGAAATTGGAAGCCAAATATGCTGCAAAGGAACATTCTATGAGTCCGGTCATTAGAAACAGCAGAACACTGTTTAAACCCAGTGAAATTCAAATTTAACATGATTCAGACAATTTGTGTCCTAAAAAAGAAGGGAGATGTCCAAAAACTAGGTTGTGTGGAAACACTGCTAAAACCTTGTGGGGAGACCTTATTTGGTCATTCTGACACCTAAATAAATCATTTTGGATGCTCTAATGCAAGTGGGTTGTCAAAAAAATTAATGGTTATAATTCACTTCTCACACCTCAGAAAGGCAGAAATTGGAAGCCAAATATGCTGCAAATGAACATTCTATGAGCACGGTCATTAGAAACAGCAGAACAATGTTCAAACCCAGTGAAATTCAAATTTAACACGATTCTGACAATTTGTGCGCTAAAACAGAAGGGAGCTGTCCAAACACTAGGGTATTTGGAAACACTGCTAAAACCTTGTTGGGAGACCTTATTTGGTCCTTCTGACACCTAAATCTGTCATTTTGGCTACTCTAATGCAAGTGGGTTGTCAAAAAAATGTAATGGTTATAATTCACTTCTCACACCTCAGGAAGGCAGAAATTGGAAGCCAAATATGCTGCAAAGGAACATTCTATGAGTCCGGTCATTAGAAACAGCAGAACACTGTTTAAACCCAGTGAAATTCAAATTTAACATGATTCAGACAATTTGTGTCCTAAAAAAGAAGGGAGCTGTCCAAAAACTAGGTTGCGTGGAAACACTGCTAAAACCTTGTGGGGAGACCTTATTTGGTCCTTCTGACATCTAAATAAGTCATTTTGGATGCTCTAATGCAAGTGGGTTGTCAAAAAATTAATGGTTATAATTCACCTCTCACACCTCAGAAAGGCAGAAATTGGAAGCCAAATATGCTGCAAAGGAACATTCTATGAGCCCTGTCATTAGAAACAGCAGAACACTGTTTAAATCCAGTGAAATTCAAATTTAACATGATTCAGACAATTTGTGCGCTAAAACAGAAGGGAGCTATCCAAAAACAAGGGTGTTTGGAAACACTGCTAAAACCTTGTGGGGAGACCTTATTTGGTCCTTATGACACCTAAATAACTCATTTTGGCTGCTCTAATGCAAGTGGGCTGTTAAATAATGTAATGGTTTTAATTCACTTCTCACACATCAGAAAGGCAGAAATTGATAGCCAAATATGCTTTAAATGAAAATTCTATGAGCCCGGTCATTAGAAACAGCAGCACACTGTTTAAACCCAGTGAAATTCAAATTTAACATGATTCAGACAATTTGTGTCCTAAAAAAAAAGGGAGCTGTCCAAAAAATAGGTTGCGTGGAAACACTGCTAAAACCTTGTGGGGAGACCTTATTTGGTCATTCTGACACCTAAATAAGTCATTTTGGCTGCTCTAATGCGAGTGGGTTTTCAAAAAATGTAATGGTTATAATTCACTTCTCACACCTCAGAAAGGCAGAAATTGGAAGCCAAATATGCTGCAAAGGAACATTCTATGAGCCCGGTCATTAGAAACAGCAGCACACTGTTTAAACCCAGTGAAATTCAAATTTAACATGATTCAGACAATTTGTGCGCTAAAACAGAAGGGAGCTATCCAAAAACAAGGGTGTTTGGAAACACTGCTAAAACCTTGTGGGGAGACCTTATTTGGTCCTTATGACACCTAAATAAGTCATTTTGGCTGCTCTAATGCAAGTGGGCTGTTAAATAATGTAATGGTTTTAATTCACTTCTCACACATCAGAAAGGAAGAAATTGATAGCCAAATATGCTTTAAATGAAAATTCTATGAGCCCGGACATTAGAAACAGCAGCACACTGTTTAAACCCAGTGAAATTGAAATTTAACATGATTCAGACAATTTGTGTCCTAAAAAAGAAGGGAGCTGTCCAAAAACTAGGTTGTGTGGAAACACTGCTAAAACCTTGTGGGGAGACCTTATTTGGTCATTCTGACACCTAAATAAGTCATTTTGGCTGCTCTAATGCGAGTGGGTTTTCAAAAAATGTAATGGTTATAATTCACTTCTCACACCTCAGAAAGGCAGAAATTGGAAGCCAAATATGCTGCAAAGGAACATTCTATGAGCCCGGTCATTAGAAACAGCAGCACACTGTTTAAACCCAGTGAAATTCAAATTTAACATGATTCAGACAATTTGTGCGCTAAAAAAGAAGGGAGCTGTCCAAAAACTAGGGTGTTTGGAAACACTGCTAAAACCTTGTGGGGAGACCTTATTTGGTCCTTCTGACATCTAAATAAGTCATTTTGGCTGCTCTAATGCAAGTGGGTTGTCAAAAAATTAATGGTTATAATTCACTTCTCACACCTCAGAAAGGCAGAAATTGGAAGCCAAATATGCTGCAAAGGAACATTCTATGAACCCGGTCATTAGAAACAGCAGAACACTGTTTAAATCCAGTGAAATTCAAATTTAACATGATTCAGACAATTTGTGCACTAAAACAGAAGGGAGCTATCCAAAAACAAGGGTGTTTGGAAACACTGCTTAAACCTTGTGGGGAGACCTTATTTGGTCCTTATGACACCTAAATAAGTCATTTTGGCTGCTCTAATGCAAGTGGGCTGTTAAATAATGTAATGGTTTTAATTCACTTCTCACACATCAGAAAGGAAGAAATTGATAGCCAAATATGCTTTAAATGAAAATTCTATGAGCCCGGTCATTAGAAACAGCAGCACACTGTTTAAACCCAGTGAAATTCAAATTTAACATGATTCAGACAATTTGTGCGCTAAAACAGAAGGGAGCTATCCAAAAACAAGGGTGTTTGGAAACACTGCTAAAACCTTGTGGGGAGACCTTATTTGGTCCTTATGACATCTAAATAAGTCATTTTGGCTGCTCTAATGCAAGTGGGTTGTCAAAAAATTAATGGTTATAATTCACTTCTCACACCTCAGAAAGGCAGAAATTGGAAGCCAAATATGCTGCAAAGGAACATTCTATGAACCCGGTCATTAGAAACAGCAGAACACTGTTTAAATCCAGTGAAATTCAAATTTAACATGATTCAGACAATTTGTGCACTAAAACAGAAGGGAGCTATCCAAAAACAAGGGTGTTTGGAAACACTGCTAAAACCTTGTGGGGAGACCTTATTTGGTCATTCTGACACCTAAATAAGTCATTTTGGCTGCTCTAATGCGAGTGGGTTTTCAAAAAATGTAATGGTTATAATTCACTTCTCACACCTCAGAAAGGCAGAAATTGGAAGCCAAATATGCTGCAAAGGAACATTCTATGAGCCCGGTCATTAGAAACAGCAGCACACTGTTTAAACCCAGTGAAATTCAAATTTAACATGATTCAGACAATTTGTGCGCTAAAACAGAAGGGAGCTATCCAAAAACAAGGGTGTTTGGAAACACTGCTAAAACCTTGTGGGGAGACCTTATTTGGTCCTTATGACACCTAAATAAGTCATTTTGGCTGCTCTAATGCAAGTGGGCTGTTAAATAATGTAATGGTTTTAATTCACTTCTCACACATCAGAAAGGAAGAAATTGATAGCCAAATATGCTTTAAATGAAAATTCTATGAGCCCGGACATTAGAAACAGCAGCACACTGTTTAAACCCAGTGAAATTGAAATTTAACATGATTCAGACAATTTGTGTCCTAAAAAAGAAGGGAGCTGTCCAAAAACTAGGTTGTGTGGAAACACTGCTAAAACCTTGTGGGGAGACCTTATTTGGTCATTCTGACACCTAAATAAGTCATTTTGGCTGCTCTAATGCGAGTGGGTTTTCAAAAAATTTAATGGTTATAATTCACTTCTCACACCTCAGAAAGGCAGAAATTGGAAGCCAAATATGCTGCAAAGGAACATTCTATGAGCCCGGTCATTAGAAACAGCAGCACACTGTTTAAACCCAGTGAAATTCAAATTTAACATGATTCAGACAATTTGTGCGCTAAAAAAGAAGGGAGCTGTCCAAAAACTAGGGTGTTTGGAAACACTGCTAAAACCTTGTGGGGAGACCTTATTTGGTCCTTCTGACATCTAAATAAGTCATTTTGGCTGCTCTAATGCAAGTGGGTTGTCAAAAAATTAATGGTTATAATTCACTTCTCACACCTCAGAAAGGCAGAAATTGGAAGCCAAATATGCTGCAAAGGAACATTCTATGAACCCGGTCATTAGAAACAGCAGAACACTGTTTAAATCCAGTGAAATTCAAATTTAACATGATTCAGACAATTTGTGCACTAAAACAGAAGGGAGCTATCCAAAAACAAGGGTGTTTGGAAACACTGCTTAAACCTTGTGGGGAGACCTTATTTGGTCCTTATGACACCTAAATAAGTCATTTTGGCTGCTCTAATGCAAGTGGGCTGTTAAATAATGTAATGGTTTTAATTCACTTCTCACACATCAGAAAGGAAGAAATTGATAGCCAAATATGCTTTAAATGAAAATTCTATGAGCCCGGTCATTAGAAACAGCAGCACACTGTTTAAACCCAGTGAAATTCAAATTTAACATGATTCAGACAATTTGTGCGCTAAAAAAGAAGGGAGCTGTCCAAAAACTAGGGTGTTTGGAAACACTGCTAAAACCTTGATGGGAGACCTTATTTGGTCCTTATGACACCTAAATAAGTCATTTTGGCTGCTCTAATGCAAGTGGGTTGTCAAAAAAATGTAATGGTTATAATTCACTTCTCACACCTCAGGAAGGCAGAAATTGGAAGCCAAATATGCTGCAAAGGAACATTCTATGAGTCCGGTCATTAGAAACAGCAGAACACTGTTTAAACCCAGTGAAATTCAAATTTAACATGATTCAGACAATTTGTGTCCTAAAAAAGAAGGGAGCTGTCCAAAAACTAGGTTGTGTGGAAACACTGCTAAAACCTTGTGGGGAGACCTTATTTGGTCATTCTGACACCTAAATAAATCATTTTGGATGCTCTAATGCAAGTGGGTTGTCAAAAAATTTAATGGTTATAATTCACTTCTCACACCTCAGAAAGGCAGAAAATGGAAGCCAAATATGCTGCAAATGAACATTCTATGAGCACGGTCATTAGAAACAGCAGAACACTGTTTAAACCCAGTGAAATTTAAATTTAACATGATTCAGACAATTTGTGCGCTAAAACAGAAGGGAGCTATCCAAAAACAAGGGTGTTTGGAAACACTGCTAAAACCTTGTGGGGAGACCTTATTTGGTCCTTATGACACCTAAATAAGTCATTTTGGCTGCTCTAATGCAAGTGGGCTGTTAAATAATGTAATGGTTTTAATTCACTTCTCACACATCAGAAAGGAAGAAATTGATAGCCAAATATGCTTTAAATGAAAATTCTATGAGCCCGGTCATTAGAAACAGCAGCACACTGTTTAAACCCAGTGAAATTCAAATTTAACATGATTCAGACAATTTGTGCGCTAAAAAATAAGGGAGCTGTCCAAAAACTAGGGTGTTTGGAAACACTGCTAAAACCTTGATGGGAGACCTTATTTGGTCCTTATGACACCTAAATAAGTCATTTTGGCTGCTCTAATGCAAGTGGGTTGTCAAAAAATGTAATGGTTATAATTCACTTCTCACACCTCAGAAAGGCAGAAATTGGAAGCCAAATATGCTGCAAATGAACATTCTATGAGCAGGGTCATTCGAAACAGCAGAACAATGTTCAAACCCAGTGAAATTCAAATTTAACACGATTCTGACAATTTGTGCGCTAAAACAGAAGGCAGCTGTCCAAACACTAGGGTATTTGGAAACACTGCTAAAACCTTGTTGGGAGACCTTATTTGGTCCTTCTGACACCTAAATCTGTCATTTTGGCTGCTCTAATGCAAGTGGGTTGTCAAAAAATGTAATGGTTATAATTCACTTCTCACACCTCAGAAAGGCAGAAATTGGAAGCCAAATATGCTGCAAATGAACATTCTATGAGCACGGTCATTAGAAACAGCAGAACAATGTTCAAACCCAGTGAAATTCAAATTTAACACGATTCCGACAATTTGTGCGCTAAAACAGAAGGGAGCTGTCCAAACACTAGGGTATTTGGAAACACTGCTAAAACCTTGTTGGGAGACCTTATTTGGTCCTTCTGACACCTAAATCTGTCATTTTGGCTGCTCTAATGCAAGTGGGTTGTCAAAAAAATGTAATGGTTATAATTCACTTCTCACACCTCAGGAAGGCAGAAATTGGAAGCCAAATATGCTGCAAAGGAACATTCTATGAGTCCGGTCATTAGAAACAGCAGAACACTGTTTAAACCCAGTGAAATTCAAATTTAACATGATTCAGACAATTTGTGTCCTAAAAAAGAAGGGAGCTGTCCAAAAACTAGGTTGCGTGGAAACACTGCTAAAACCTTGTGGGGAGACCTTATTTGGTCATTCTGACACCTAAATAAGTCATTTTGGCTGCTCTAATGCGAGTGGGTTTTCAAAAAATGTAATGGTTATAATTCACTTCTCACACCTCAGAAAGGCAGAAATTGGAAGCCAAATATGCTGCAAAGGAACATTCTATGAGCCTGGTCATTAGAAACAGCAGCACACTGTTTAAACCCAGTGAAATTCAAATTTAACATGATTCAGACAATTTGTGCGCTAAAAAAGAAGGGAGCTGTCCAAAAACTAGGGTGTTTGGAAACACTGCTAAAACCTTGTGGGGAGACCTTATTTGGTCCTTCTGACATCTAAATAAGTCATTTTGGCTGCTCTAATGCAAGTGGGTTGTCAAAAAATTAATGGTTATAATTCACTTCTCACACCTCAGAAAGGCAGAAATTGGAAGCCAAATATGCTGCAAAGGAACATTCTATGAGCCCTGTCATTAGAAACAGCAGAACACTGTTTAAATCCAGTGAAATTCAAATTTAACATGATTCAGACAATTTGTGCGCTAAAACAGAAGGGAGCTATCCAAAAACAAGGGTGTTTGGAAACACTGCTAAAACCTTGTGGGGAGACCTTATTTGGTCCTTATGACACCTAAATAAGTCATTTTGGCTGCTCTAATGCAAGTGGGCTGTTAAATAATGTAATGGTTTTAATTCACTTCTCACACATCAGAAAGGCAGAAATTGATAGCCAAATATGCTTTAAATGAAAATTCTATGAGCCCGGTCATTAGAAACAGCAGCACACTGTTTAAACCCAGTGAAATTCAAATTTAACATGATTCAGACAATTTGTGCGCTAAAAAAGAAGGGAGCTGTCCAAAAACTAGGGTGTTTGGAAACACTGCTAAAACCTTGATGGGAGACCTTATTTGGTCCTTATGACACCTAAATAAGTCATTTTGGCTGCTCTAATGCAAGTGGGTTGTCAAAAAATGTAATGGTTATAATTCACTTCTCACACCTCAGAAAGGCAGAAATTGGAAGCCAAATATGCTGCAAATGAACATTCTATGAGCACGGTCATTAGAAACAGCAGAACAATGTTCAAACCCAGTGAAATTCAAATTTAACACGATTCTGACAATTTGTGCGCTAAAACAGAAGGGAGCTGTCCAAACACTAGGGTATTTGGAAACACTGCTAAAACCTTGTTGGGAGACCTTATTTGATCCTTCTGACACCTAAATCTGTCATTTTGGCTGCTCTAATGCAAGTGGGTTGTCAAAAAAATGTAATGGTTATAATTCACTTCTCACACCTCAGGAAGGCAGAAATTGGAAGCCAAATATGCTGCAAAGGAACATTCTATGAGTCCGGTCATTAGAAACAGCAGAACACTGTTTAAACCCAGTGAAATTCAAATTTAACATGATTCAGACAATTTGTGTCCTAAAAAAGAAGGGAGCTGTCCAAAAACTAGGTTGCGTGGAAACACTGCTAAAACCTTGTGGGGAGACCTTATTTGGTCATTCTGACACCTAAATAAGTCATTTTGGCTGCTCTAATGCGAGTGGGTTTTCAAAAAATGTAATGGTTATAATTCACTTCTCACACCTCAGAAAGGCAGAAATTGGAAGCCAAATATGCTGCAAAGGAACATTCTATGAGCCCGGTCATTAGAAACAGCAGCACACTGTTTAAACCAAGTGAAATTCAAATTTAACATGATTCAGACAATTTGTGCGCTAAAAAAGAAGGGAGCTGTCCAAAAACTAGGGTGTTTGGAAACACTGCTAAAACCTTGTGGGGAGACCTTATTTGGTCCTTCTGACATCTAAATAAGTCATTTTGGCTGCTCTAATGCAAGTGGGTTGTCAAAAAATTAATGGTTATAATTCACTTCTCACACCTCAGAAAGGCAGAAATTGGAAGCCAAATATGCTGCAAAGGAACATTCTATGAGCCCGGTCATTAGAAACAGCAGAACACTGTTTAAATCCAGTGAAATTCAAATTTAACATGATTCAGACAATTTGTGCGCTAAAACAGAAGGGAGCTATCCAAAAACAAGGGTGTTTGGAAACACTGCTAAAACCTTGTGGGGAGACCTTATTTGGTCCTTATGACACCTAAATAAGTCATTTTGGCTGCTCTAATTCAAGTGGGCTGTTAAATAATGTAATGGTTTTAATTCACTTCTCACACATCAGAAAGGAAGAAATTGATAGCCAAATATGCTTTAAATGAAAATTCTATGAGCCCGGTCATTAGAAACAGCAGCACACTGTTTAAACCCAGTGAAATTCAAATTTAACATGATTCAGACAATTTGTGCGCTAAAAAAGAAGGGAGCTGTCCAAAAACTAGGGTGTTTGGAAACACTGCTAAAACCTTGATGGGAGACCTTATTTGGTCCTTATGACACCTAAATAAGTCATTTTGGCTGCTCTAATGCAAGTGGGTTGTCAAAAAATGTAATGGTTATAATTCACTTCTCACACCTCAGAAAGGCAGAAATTGGAAGCCAAATATGCTGCAAATGAACATTCTATGAGCACGGTCATTAGAAACAGCAGAACAATGTTCAAACCCAGTGAAATTCAAATTTAACACGATTCAGACAATTTGTGTCCTAAAAAAGAAGGGAGCTGTCCAAAAACTAGGGTGTGTGGAAAAACTGCTAAAACCTTGTGGGGAGACCTTATTTGGTCCTTCTGACATCCAAATAAATCATTTTGGCGGCTCTAATGCAAGTGGGTTGTCAAAAAATTTAATGGTTATAATTCACTTCTCACACCTCAGAAAAGCAGAAATTGGAAGCCAAATATGCTGCAAAGGAACAGTCTATGACCCGGTCATTAGAAACAGCAGAACACTGTTTAAACCCAGTGAAATTCAAATTTAATAATGATTCAGACAATTTGTGCCCTAAAAAAGAAGGGAGCTGTCCAAAAACTAGGGTGTGTGGAAACACTGCTAAAACCTTGATGGGAGACCTTATTTGGTCCTTATGACACCTAAATAAGTCATTTTGGCTGCTCTAATGCAAGTGGGCTGTTAAATAATGTAATGGTTTTAATTCACTTCTCACACCTCAGAAAGGCAGAAATTGGAAGCCAAATATGCTTTAAATTAAAATTCTATGAGCCCGGTCATTAGAAACAGCAGCACACTGTTTAAACCCAGTGAAATTCAAATTTAACATGATTCAGACAATTTGTGCGCTAAAACAGAAGGGAGCTGTCCAAAAACTAGGGTGTTTGGAAACTGTTGGAGAAATATGAATGTAATAATTTTATTTATATAAAGTTACAGGTATTTGGTATGTTTTAAGAGTTTGCTTTCAGGAAGGGTCTGTTGTTTTTAACCTTAGACAGGGAGAACAAATGGTCCTCCCAGATAAGGAATGCCTTGCCTTATCCAGCTGTACATGAAGCTGGTGAGTAATTACCATCTGCAATTCCAATTGTTTCCTTCTTTGCTTTTAACCTCCTGACCCTTTTCAACCCCCATGTTGTAAATTCCTGAAACCTCCTTACCCAATCCTCCTGACCCCCTCTTTGATGTGTGATAATAAAGGCAGAAGGACAGAGATTACCCGGCGCAGATGATCTCAGACTGTCAGGGAGTAACAGTTCTCCGTCTGGGTTTATCCTCTATCCTTTTCTATACAACAGTCTAAACTTGTGTTGTGTTCTTTTCGTTCTAGGATAAAATGGGTTATTTATAATAACCCTATCAGCCTGGTCCTGTGACGCGGATCCCAACATATCAACTCGCTGACGGGAGGAGCAACGCGCTGAAATCCACCGGTGGTCTGAGTCAAGGACCTATTTAAAGTCCCGGGAGGTAATTTCCTCGCTGGGCCAGCGTCATAGGTTAACTCCTTTCGCCAACAAGGGATTGACGGGATCCGACCGGGAGGAAAACACACCACATCAAGTAAGTTTTAAACGACCGGTTAAAGTCCATCGTTCAGGGTTTCGGGTGATTAAAAGTTCCCCAAACAGGTGTGCAAGCGGTTTAAGTCCCCGAAAAGTTAAATCGAGAGGTTTGAGTCCCTCGAAGCAATACGACCGGTTTTCAGTCCGTCGTAGAATTAAAGGTAGCTAAAAAAAACTCAGGTTAAAGTCCTGAACGGTAGCTTAAAAGAAAAGGAAAAAAAAAAAACAGGATTAAGGTCCTGGAAGGTAGATAAACACAACGCAAAAGTAATTAGGATGGGTTCAGGACAAAGTAGAAAGGGAAATCGCAGAGGGGTTGAAAAGTTTGTGTATCCAAGTAAATATCAAATATTATTACAATAAATATTAGTATATATTTCTTAATATTAAAAAAATACTTGGAGAAGTGGAAGGAAAAGTATAAAATTGATGGTGTGCTTGTTTTGGGAGTTTTGAACAGATAACTGACTTCCCTGACACTGCATGAAAAGTGAGATTTTCGTCCCCGTAAACTACCGCAGATCTCCCTGATTTTCGGCAGTTAACGACAATTTGCAACCCGCGCTTGTTGCCGTTTTCAGTGCCACAAATTGTCGGAACCGGACTCTGACGTATGTGGAGAGCGATCAGCTGTACTAATGGCCCTAATTAGCATATGAATGCAGCGAACCCGCGCGGCTGGCCAGGTCTGGCTTGAATAACCTACTCAGTATTGGCTGAAACCACTATTTTTAAATAAGTAAAATCGCTCCTGATTGGCAGCAAAACCACACGTGGCCAGGCCAGGCTTGAACGTTCTTACTGAGTATTGGATGGAACCACTTCTTTCAAACAAGTAAAATCACTCCTGATTGGTTGGCAGATCCCCAATAACTTATTTACATATATATACATTTATTTATATATATTTATTATATATATATTTATTTATTTATTCATTCATATTATGCTGTATATTCATGTTATCCTATGTAGGCTACTACACTATAATTAGGCTACCATCAAGGACATGAATGAATTTATACAGGAAATGAACATTTGCCAGGAAGATGTTTATGCAAAGAAAGAGCTTTATTAAAACAAACACCTATATACAACGCGAGGATCCAAAAATTACAACCCCGTGAACTGTCCGTTTGCCTCCTCGGGGTTGTAGGTAACTGCTGGCAGCGTTCTTTCTGAGGCAGGTCCGATGTGCAGACGTCTACTGTGCGTGGCTCTGTACTTCGGCGTCGCCTCTAACCGGGACTGCAGCTTCACACAGAGTTCAGAGAGATCCGGTGTTGTGCGCAATTCTGTTCCCCCGTGAAAATCTGTTTCCCCCGTGTCGGGAATGCGCTTTGCAGCCGTTTTCCCGGCGCTTCTAATTGATTTCTCGGTAAAACAACTCATATAATCATGTCAAGGTTGTAACAGTCAGTTTAATCGGCAGTTGTTTACAAAATTGTAGAATAAAAATAAATAAACTAGGTCTTCTTACGCTGTATTGTGTTATAAATGGCAAGATAAACGGTCTTTTTCCAACTTTTGTCACTTTAACCTGACAAATAAAAGTAAGCCATAAAACACTATTCCAGCACCTACTGTGTATTTATGATTTTACATTGCTGAAAGAGGAGGATGGGATGGCTGATAGCAGGACACAAACATTATGGCTGTTTCTCAATTCACGAGAATGCGAGCGCGTTCTCGTGAATTGAGAAACAGCCTAAGACTTCCTGAAAACACAAGAGTGTAGACTTCACAGTACATCCCTTTGTAATATAAAATATGACAGTTTACTGGATTAAGGAAATTTCTAGTATACTACATGCTATCACACATAATTTTTGAGAATTTAAAAACATTTGCTCTTTATTACCCAAAGTTTTCGGGAGATGTCTGAAAGACCGTTTATTTTTATTTTACAATTTTGTAAACAGCTGCCGATTAAACTGAATGTTACAACCTAGACGTGATTATAGGATTTGTTTTACCGAGAAATCAACTAGAAGCGCCGGGAAAACGGCTGCAAAGTGCGCTCCCGACACGGGGGAAACAACGGCCTACGAAATGGCGGCGGCCGTCCAATCCATCCAGAGACCACGCCATCTTCTTCGCCAGGCTGGAAAACAAATGAGAGTGGCATGAATAAAAATCAAACGCAAGTCACAATAACATTAAACAAGGAAGGAGAAGCAGTAAAAACAAGTCACTTACAGACAATGTCGTCTTTATCAACATCGTGTAAATATGGAATTGCAGACATAGCTCCGAGCAAATAGGAGGTCACCGCCTCGCTCCGGTTCATAGCGCCTGCAATTTGTCTCCGAGTTGTGAAGACGGCATACTGCTTCCTGTAAATGAAAATACACTTTAATAAAGCTTGTTCTTTTGCAAGGCTACTAGGCTAATCTTAGATTTGGTTGTAGGCTAGGCTACTTTTAGCTTAGCTAGCAGTCACCGAACATATTCTTACCTAAGCTTGGGATTCTGCACCCGTCTTCTCTTCTTAGAGTTAGTCTCTCCCGCACAGTTGTTCGACTGCAGAGCCGCCAACTTGTCCTCTATGGACAGCAACCTGGAGTTTACCGAATTCTGCAGTTAAGTGAACCGCTCATTCATATCGGCACTATTAGCTGACGAGACGGTCCACTTCTTCTTCTTCTTCTTCTTCTTCTTTCGGTTTTTATGGCGGTTGGCAACTAACTTTAATGGTGCATTACCGCCACCAACTGGACTGGAGTGTGGTACTGGAGTCTAACCTTCCCTAATAGGTTGCAAACAAATAAAACAAACAAACACACAAACAAACATAACGAAACAAACCAATCAAAACAAAAACAAACAAAAAGATCATACTAAATTATTTTAATTAGTCCTGTATTCCTCAGGAAGCCAATTACATAGTTTACACTCATTTCCCCTGTGTTTTTTTGCAGAATTTCTTCTAAGTTTAGCCTCATCTGTTCTCCTTGTAATTGTAAGACTAGTCTTTGTCTTTCTTCCTGATATTTATTACAGTGTACAATAACATGCTCTATAGTCTCTGGACTACCACAGAATTCAGTTGCCATCAGCATGCTTCTTCATTATTAACAAAGTTTTATTTAGACGTGTGTGTCCATACCTCATTCTAGAAAATACATCCTCCTCCTCCTTGCTTCTGTTTGTATTTCTGCTCTTTCCCACTTTATTCTGAATATTATAGAACTGTCTTCCAGTCTGCCCACCGTCCCATAATGTTTGCCATTTACCCTTAACTATGTTTTTGACCATACTTTTAATTTCTTCTTTGCTGTAGTGCACTTCAACATCTATATTAGAATGTCTAGCTGCTTGCTTAGCACTTTTATCTGCTAACTCGTTACCTATTACTCCTATATGAGCTGGTACAATACCAGAGTTATATTAATTCCTGACTTTATTAGATTATTTGCAGCTTGCAGTATATCATACACAATGTCTTGCCTTGATTTTGACTGAAATGTTTTAATACTGATTAAAGCTGAGCTGGAATCTGAAGCTTGCCTTCCTTGGCCTATTGACCTCCACCCAAAGCAAAGCTAGCCACACAGCAATCAATTCCGCTGTGTAAACTGCTAAATCATCACTCATTCTTTTTCCAACTTTAATGTTTAATTTTGGAATGACATAAGCAACACCCATTCTTTTATCAGTTAGTTTAGATGCATCTGTATATATAGTTAAATCCTCACTATACCTCTCCATTAAAGTGGGACTTATTTTTAGTTCATTAAACCCCATTTCATTTACTTTAACGTGAATGACCCAACCAAAACTTCTGACTTGAACATTTCCACGCTCTTGGCATTGCTTCAGTACCGACTGACTCATATGAGACAGTCCACTGATAGCAATCAGCAGTTTCTTCTCGTCAGTCTGCGGACTGGCTGAAAGTTGTAGATCGCGTCCAAGAGGAGTTGAAGGGGAGTTGAATGCGAGACATGGGTAAACTCCCCCTGCAACCCTGATTTGCATTTGTATAGCTCACAGCATTTTCATTTACATGTTAAAGCCTCCACTAGAATTAGGAGGAGGGGGGGTCATGGGGGGACCACGCCAAGCAAGGCCCACGACAATTTCTGACAATTCACGGCAGTTTTCGGTGTTGCCTGCAAATTACCGTGAACAGCCGTTAACCTGAACTTCCACGACAATCTACAGTGCCGCATAGTGACGAAAATCACACTTTTCATGCAGTGTGAGTTATTGAAGAAGGAGACGGTCGAGTGGATACAGTTCCAGCAGTTTTATTGAGAAACAGAGCAGAGGTCACATAGATGGAAAGTAATCGCACCCCACGGTCCCGCTGCAGTCTGCGTCTGCCCTGTCTCTGCCTGCCTCGCTTTTTGGGCTTCCCCTAATACTGCACCGTGGCCTTGGTTTGAGACATAACAAAGACAGTCTATCATAGACAATAATCATTCTACGCAGCATTCAGCCTTGCACTCGGCAAACAGTGGATCTTATACACAGACATCAGGTCTCCAGGCCTCCTATGTCCGAGTGGTGTGAGGCCATAGTGACTTCAGAATAATAATTCTTATAACATTCCTCTCTTTTTTTTTTCTTTTTTTTTGATGATGGCGTCGTCAGCATCAAGACAAAACAAGATGACCCATCATATGAAAATGACCCATTTCTGTAAACTCGTAAAGTGGGACCCAAAGGGTTCCCGTGTTGGAACCGGGCAGTGCTGGAACTTTTAGTACAGATCAACATGAATGCTTCATAGAGCTTTAACACACAAGATGAAAGGTTTAGCTTTTATCTACAATTTAGGATTCATCTAATTAGGTAAGGCCTGTTTTAGGTACCTATGCGCACATTATTTTAAATTTACATTAGACTAGATAAGCTAAACCTGTTCAGTAACCAAGGTCGAATCCGTCTACTCTTCCCCACCCTGAATACCCTCCTACTCCTTTCTCCACTCACCCCTCCGATGGACAAAAATCCACCACTCCAAACTTACAACACCAGGAGCAAAGGCAGGAGAGGTTCAGTGCGGGCAGGGGAACCACAGAAAAAGCTACCCCCAGGGGGTAGTAAAAACTGGCAAGGCCCCCCCTCTCAGGGAAATCTGCTCTCGGCCAATCTGAGCCTGAAAACCCTGTATTGAATCTAAGTGTTAACATTACCAGCTAATATTAAAGGATCTTTAGAGCCAATCCGATCCTGGTTCTTCCTATATCAAATCAAAAGGTGCATCAACCATAGATCTTTGTGTGTCTGAAGCAAACAGTTTCCATTTTTTACCATAAAACCATATTGATCAACATGATGCAACATTAAAGTGTAGATCTCATAACACAAAAAAATAAAACATGTGAGTCAGTGGAACAGAGCAGTTAAACAAACAGCAACACAATATGAGAAGAGTCCTAAATGTCAAGAACGCAAAGTTAAGGAAGCCTTCAGGGCATTCATGGCACAAGGCAGAAAATAATCTAATCGCGCTTAGGGTCTCTTCAGGCAACTCCTCCCGTTGAAGAATAAGGAATCAGAGTTCTCTGGCTTCTTCATCCCCAGTCCTCTTCTTGGTTCCCCCTCGCAGGCTGGACGATTGAGCTGGATGGTAATAAGCGTTCAGTTCTGGATGGGCACTGAGCATTTTATTTTGCATTTCTCTCTAATAAAACACTTTGTGAAGATGGTCTGCAGACACGAGTCCTTGTTTCCACTGGGGAACAGAAACAAGGTGTAATTAGTGTTCTTATCAAAACACCCATTCATGTGTCATTTATTAAAACATCCTCCAAGCACTTTCACATTCAAGATATTTCCGTGCACAATTATTTAGCTCCCAGAGCTCTGCAATTTAATTATTAGTTAAGAGTAATCTTTAAGTTCAAATGTATCTGCAGTAAATTCATAATAATTCTTAACAGAATGCTTTCAATGTGTGTCTTAACTGCTGTTGTCTGACAGTTGAAGTTCTCTGCAACATAATTTCATCAACATATTCGTTTCATGTCACTTCCCATTTTATTTTGAAAACCCAACTGAGAAAAAGAAAGCCTTTCCATGTGAAAGCCTTTTCCCTCTTTCTCTCTCTCTTTTTTTTTTAAAGAAAGAAAGTGAGGTGCTGTTCTGCACAGAGAAGACAAAATATTTATACCATGCTGTTACTGTTCAAGGATGCCAAGGTTCTACAAAACAAAGCAGTGAGCAGGAGAGCTTTTTGAAAATGTTCTAACATTGTTGAACAACTAAAGCTGCTTAAGCAAATTAGAATTAGTTCCCAAATTAATCCTAAAATAAAGTAAACCTTACATTGTGTACATTGTGATTATTTATTTATTTATCTTCTTAAACTGAGGATTAAGGACTTTGATTAAGAAGTTCCTGAATGAACGCGTCTCTGCGTTCCCATTTGTCTAGGCCTCGGTAATCTGATCTATGTGTTTTGAGTGCCTGGTCAGGAAAGGTTAAGGTTCTCTGAAGCTTTCTGTTTTCAGCAACCCTGAAAACCCAGAACCCTTTACAGAAAGGGTTCTGGGTTCCACCTCGTCGTCTATCTGGTTCCACCAGCTGTGTCAAGTCCACAACAGCTCCAGACCACAGCAGCTCGTCCCTGGGTGCCATGCCCCGAGAAGCCTTTCGCTGCAGCGCCTTTTGGATATCCAACTCCGCCCATCCAAGTCGGCCATTTTGATGACGTCATGCGACTATGAGCTTTGGCGCAAACAAAACTTTACTGCCCATAGCAAATCGGATTTTATGTTCATAGACCTAACGATATTACTTTGTTGACCCTTCTGGATGAAATATATTATGATATTTGATGTGACGATCTAGTTTATTGTTTTCATTAGTTTTTTTTGCATGATAAGGTAGTAGTTTTGTAGGCTACCATCAATTTAATGTTAGCTAGCGCTAGGCCCTGTTTAGTTTTAGTTATAGATGTTTCTTGTGAAATTGTGTTTATGCAATATCCATCCCGTGATGTCACGGGATGAACATTACAGAACGTTATCATTTTTGTGTAAAGAAAGTATGCAAGATTAGTAAGAGCCCAACAGTTAGAGTGAAAATTATTTCGGCTTGAGAAATATAACGTTATTAGCCTGCTAACGTTAATTACACATATCAGTATACTTAGCAGAGTTGCTAGCGGTTTAATTTGTAACACAATGTCCATTTACAAAAGTTTTTGACTATGTTGGCGAACAGTACAGCTTGTTGTCATAGATAATATTCATTCATATTTTTTAAAACTGTACATGCACAGAAAAAGGCAAATGTTTTGGTCAAGGTTTGTCAGCAGGTCAGCTTGATGAATCTTCAAATGTTAAAGGCATGTTTAAGCCTTTTGAGATATATTCCACTATGGACTATCTACTAAATGACAGCCTTACAAACTTAGTTTTTTTTTATTTGTTTGTTTGTTTTTTGTGTGCCAGATCTGTCAGTGTGCGGACCAGACTGTTGGGGCCTACCCCATTTAAGACATCTGCTTGCCAGATCAGGCATCAGGGTCACAGGTGCGTTTTAAAAATGATTCCTCCTTCCCTGTAATTGTTTGCCTCTGAAACATATGATCCTAAGTTCAGTTTAATGGAAATATGTAAATGTATGCTCATAACATGATTGTTGGTTTTACTGTATATGCTGTAGTTACAATAACATGACCATTAATGCTGTTAGTTTGTTTGTTGTGTGTATATGTATGTGTTTTTTATGTGTCTATGTGTGTATGTGTGTATATATATGTATGTGTGTGTGTGTGTGTATATATATATATATATATATATGTATATATGTATATATATATATATATGTATATATGTATATATATATATATATATGTATATATGTATATGTATGTATGTATGTATGTATATATGTATGTAAGTTATGTATAATTTCTCTTGTTCAAGGTTGACCATGTGCTCGATGCCAGAAGATCAGAAACCAAGATTATTGGGACAATTGGCACTACCAACTTAAAACGGCAAGACTTCCAGTCACTTGGTTTGCAGCACAACTTGGAAGCGACAGTAAGTCGGATATAGCAGTTAGACATGTGTGGATTTTCTACCTGACATTTGAAATTAACCTCTGCATTTCTTTTTATAGATTGCCAACAGCTGCATGGAGCTCATTTGTGAAATGGCCTGGTAGAAGGTGTGCATAGTTATATGTTAACCTTTAAGTTGTTCATGAAGTCTGTCAAACATGTGATTCCTCACATGACGGCTTTTTCTGTCCCTTACTTATGTGTTGGCAGAAGAAGGATGTGTATGCAGCGGATGCCTATGTCGTTGCCACTTGGCATGCACCAAGTTTTCCAGGATACTTTTCTTAATTTACAGGTAAGCTTATTTACTTTTTTCTACTCCTTTTTTCTCCCTACAATGTCTTCCATTTTCATAAGTTGGGAAACGGGACACTTATTGGATTTATGGTCACCTACAGGCTGATGCAGCATCAAAAGATCTCGTGATTTTTCCTGTGTGGAAACCAAAACACTGGTTCCTCCGTGTAAGTCTTTACTTGCTCCAGTGTAGCTTCAAATTGTTGATTGTTGTTTTATTATTAAAACCAATTACAGTAATGACCTTGCAGGTTCTACATATGTTGTGCTCCCTTTATTTTGTGTTAGTTCTTTAAATGGTACAGCCACCACGAGCATCCGGTAAAGGATGAGAGGAGAGCTTCATGTCCAAACTTTCTTTAATAGAGCTGAGAGTGGTCTACAAGAAATACATAAAACAAAACAAATGAGAACTAATATTTCCAATCGCTACAAATAGCTATTTCTCATTTGTCCAGCAGGTGGCAACAAGAGACCACAAATAACCTACAAGCCACGTTATTATATTAACTCTTTAGGTTGCTAAATATATTTAAATTGCACAAAATCAAATCCTGCTTGGTAACTGACAGAACTTACTCTTATTCATTTACACGCTCCCAGTCTCTTAGAAAAACGGCTCTGAACGATCTCCAACGACCACCTCGTCAACTTTCTGCTCATCTAACACTGAACACACGCTCTTACAACAGCGATGGCTATTGGCAGCTTGAGATAACAATAAACCAATCACAACAAAGATTATTCAGACGGCTTCTTGAGCTCATCTGCCTCGGCCGGTTGGGGGTGAGAGAGAGAGAGAGAGGGCAAGAGAGAGGGAGCCTACACAGTAACACAGACTGGATAAAAAATGGCAATGATATTGATAGTAATGATAATGATGGCAGTAATGATAGCAATAAGACTATGAACAGTGGCTGTAATTGTAGCAGAGTAGGAATACGGGGACAGCAGGAAACTCCCAACCACAGATCCAGCTTCCACAGCTCTAGGAACACCTGCTTATAAATATTGAAAGTAGCCACCTTTATAACATCTCCCCAAAAAATGTGCTATACATTTATTGATTGTTGGTTGTTATTGACACTTCACTTGACAGCTCCTGATGCCCAAAGCTTTCCAAATATATCAGCTGGAATCAGCTGATCCTTTGCGCTTTGGTGACCAGCAATATTTAGGCGTATTCAGGTTTAATGTCTCTTTAATTGGAACTGTTCCCCGTTCTTCGTACGCCGCTAACTCAGTTAGCTGGATTTGATTGTTGACGATTTGGCATGATCTTGGATCGTTTTGTTCTTCGAAACTCATCCTGGACTTGCTGTCATAGCAACATGTGCGTAAACTTAAACCTGCTCGAGAGCAGGCTTATTTCATGTAAACAGGATTAGATCGCAGCTTTATAAACGGAGAAGATAGGGAAGTCTGTGCAGCCAGTGCATTTGGACCACCTAGTGGCAGAGGACGGGACAGAATTGTGGAATGCAATTTTTTTAATGTTTAATAAAAGACAAAAACAAATAATGCTAAGTTCCTGTCGTTTTATTTAAAAAAAATATTTATAATTACTTCTGTCTTTCTCTCAGAGCACCATGACAAGAATCGATGAAGCAGTATGCTGTATACGGGACAACATGTCTCTTTTTCATGGACATGTTGAATAGCATATTGTCCATGACAGCAGAGGATCAACAGCAGTTCTTTCAGAACATCGCCAATGATGACGACATCCATGATTCAAGAGAATGCCTCCTTTTTGTTTTTGAATATCAAGAAGATTACAGTTTTTTTTCTTCTTGTTCAGCTGTGTCAGCAATGTTTAACACCCCTACCCTTAGCCAGAGGACGGGCACCACCCCTGGCCTATCTATGTATCTATGTATCTATGTATCTATCTATCATTGTTGTCTTTAATTGTTGTTATGTTGACTTTTATTTGTCAAAAATACATTTATTTCTGGATAAACTTGTTTGGACTTATTGTACAAACCTATTTAACCCTTATACTATGTTGAAAAAAAATATATTGATTATGTTGCGGGTCATTTTGACCCGTACTATGTAAATGAATGCAAAACAGTCACAAAAACAGGTTAAACAATAAACAATTAACTAATATTGAATAATTATTATTGCATACAATACAATTTTAATTAATTAATAAATACTTTATTTAATAGCTATTTTGTGTGGGTGTTTTCCCTCATCACAAACACGTTACACAATACCACATACTATTTTAACACAATATTATGTATTGAGTTTAATTCAGTGTTTGCAAGATTAATTTCACTACTTTTAAATGTCTATATTGCCATTAAGCAATTATGATAATGCATGTTTATTGCATCATTTTTATATTTGGGAAATTATTTTAACGGCTACTGTCACCGAAAATAACGTGACTGCAGTTTTTTGTGTTGTAATTAAAACTTTCTAAAGTTTGCCCTTCATATTTTTACTTTCACCGCGCCACACTTCCCAGGGGTGACGTATTCAAAATGGCCGACTTGGATGGGCGGAGTTGAGTTAGAAGTGACGTCATCAAAATGGCCGCGTTGGATGGGCGGAGTTGGATATCCAACAGGCGCTGCAGCGATATGTACTTGCATGCCCCAGGGGTCTCCACACCCCCCTGTGTGGAACGTCTCTCATTGTAAGGATCTCACCTTACGTGCCGTTCAAGATGTTCTTTACACAACAGGAGTTCCAGTGTGGGGTGTCTTTACTGCTTTGATGTTCCTCAGAGAAAACCTTCATTCATTGATATCACCTTCAAGCTGTTACCCTTTTATCATCACAGCCTCCAGCAATCCTGACCAGATCCAAAATGTCTCCATAATTTAATCTAATTAAATTAATCTTACCTCTTTTCTGTATGTAAGAGGGTAACCATATCCTGATCTAACAGCCCTCTAGGTTAACAATTAGCTAAAACTCAGTGTTATGTGTTTTTTCCCTTAGGATGTTTAACTGGTTAAAAAGACTATTGAGTTATTTGTGTTCTAGTTGAAAGATATTAAATCTCCATAAATATTGTAACCATTTTACACTGATGCTTTAATCCTAAATTTACCCATGTTAGTTAGTAGGATGTGTCATTATGCTAATTTTATTGCAACCTTATCCATTTTAGCCAGTAACCTTTTCTTTGCGTTTTATTGATGCCTGCCCGATTGGCAGAAGTCAGCTTACTCTAAGATGTTCATTAAATGAAATGCTATTTAAAAGTTCAGATTACTCTACGTATATAGTGAAAACTAATTAATTCATTTATTTATTTAACTGTTGATATAATACCCACTTTATTAGGTTGCTCTATGATTCCCATCAAGTTACTTCTTTAAAAGTTTTCACCTTTACATGATCCTAATGTGTTTCATAATGTGTGTTTTGTTTTAATTGTGTACAACAAAATCTGAAGTGAAATGCATGAAGTCGTGTCTGCAGAACTCATCTTTGTTTGTTGTCGAAGGTTGTCCGATGCCTCAGTCATAGTCCTGCCCATTGTCCATTTTCAGTCCAATGTCTGAGATCAGCAGCACAATATTCTCCTTCCCTTTAAGTCCATCCTCCAGTCCTCACGCCTGCAAACAGAATGAATTCTGCCAGCATTTTTTGCCAAAGAAAACGCTCCATAGGTTGAAAAGAAATTACAGCAAAGCAGTCACAAACATTTTAACTACAGTGTTCCCTCTAAAATGACAAACATAAAAGAAACAAAAGGATAGGAAAAAAATAAATAAAACTTTGTCTCTGTCAAAATAAAACTCAAAACTGGATCAGGCTGAAGTCAATGACATCACCTTTAGTCCTTGTCCCAAGGATCAGCCCCCATGTCACTGTGGCATCGTTTTGGTATTCTCTCGCATCTGAGAATGTCTAAAATGAGACTAAATCTCTCAGTTAGCACATTCCTATCATATTGACCAGGTTTCTTTGCAAAGAAAAAGAATCAGAAAGATAGAGCTGTTAATAGCAGAAAGCAACAAACATCATTAAGACACCACCTTTCCCGCTGGAAGATCTCCTGGCCTAACTTGGTTAAAACTAAGCATAATTTAGTGTCC
Organism: Fundulus diaphanus; assembly: GCA_037039145.1. Taxonomy (NCBI): domain Eukaryota; kingdom Metazoa; phylum Chordata; class Actinopteri; order Cyprinodontiformes; family Fundulidae; genus Fundulus; species Fundulus diaphanus. The sequence continues at coordinate 172,926 of CM073140.1, forward strand.
AAATCTGATTATGACTCCTTACCGCACTGCTAGCACTGTCTTCTCAGAGTCTTCTGTTGGCAGAAAGGTGGCGTCTCCTTTAATCTGAAAGCAATAACTCAGAGAAAAACAAGAGTGTTAATAGCATGCAGTTAAAACTGGTCCCCTTAGTGTCACTTTAACGTGATGTTGTTCTGCTGATTTTCTCATCTATTTAAATCAAAGATCATGTATATCTAAACTTCTTTCAAATGGACTGGTTTGTGATGAATCATTATTATTATAAGCAATGAGATCTCAGTAATTTTAAATTACTTTAGGGCTAAAAAACTACTCAACAAGCTTTATGTAAAGCTTATTACCAGTTCCAATTTTCTAACAAAGCTGAAATATTTTTGTTCAAGCCATGTTAATCTCACCGTGTATCAATTTAATTTGGTCCTGATATTTAATGTTAAAAAACAAACATTATTATTGAAGTATCTCTTTTCCTTTACCTTTTTGTTAACATAGTCCATGCTTAAAATGTCATTTGAATTACGGAGCTGCAGTTCTCCCAAAACAAATGACCATTCTGAAACCATGAACATTAATTTTAACCGAATTAATTCACACAGATGAACGTTTAGTTACATACGATACATACATACGTACAGTTACATACATACAGATACATAGAAACGATGACAATCAGACAAACAAACACGTGCAGTCCTGCTTTTTTCACTATCTTTAACAGTTCTGTGTTTTCAATAATTTTTAAACGTCTATGGCAACGCCGAAAGATGTTTTCAACGCTTAAAGTTCCCGCTTAGTTTAAAAGGTGGAGAGCGTGCGCTGGTTACGACCCACGAATGTTTCGTCCACACGTGGTTTTACGTTTCAGCCCCGCAAGGATACAACTCTTTGCCTCGCAGACACTTGGACACTTATCCATTTTTGAAAGTTATACGTCGCTATTAGCAGTTCAGACCAATTTTATCCACAACGGAAGTGCCTAATCGGTCCCCACGTAAACGCTTCCCCGGTGCAACGCCTTTTTAGTTCCGTTTCCGTTTCCTTTTTTATTCATTTTATTAAAGTTTCGCTTTTCTTCTTTTTCCTTAATTTTATTTTTCTTATTTAGTAGCAGTACTGCAATAAAATAAAATAATAGTAATAATAATAATAACCCCTATGTGAGAAATGTCCATGTTTAATCATCATTTCAAATCATTTATGCATGTCATGCTTCTGGGCCCCTACTTTTTCAGCATGAAATCGAACGTTCACCCTGGGGCAAGGCTGGACCCTGAGAAATCTGCCTTTTACCCATTACACGGACTCTTCTGCATCCAGACTTTTTTTTTTTTTTTTTACTTTTTTTTTATTTTATCCTTTTTTTTGTTTTTATTATTATTTTCTACTTGTCCTTAGCACGATCGACCAACTAAATGAAAGGCCTCACATCCGATGGTCCCCTTTTTGGTATAATGGTCGGGGTCCCCACTTATCAAAGCTGCGAACGTCTTCGCAACAGTCAAGGACTTAAGCATCCCTGGCGCTTTCATCCACAACAGAAGTGGACAGCCTCTTGTACAAAACCAAGACAAGAGGACTTTAATTGAGCAGCTGCAAACTGCTCAGCCGGTCACCCGTTCTCCAGGGGAAAATCATTCTGCCCCTCCTCCTCCCAGCCTGAGAGTCCGTATTTCAGCTGAAAACGTATTTTAATTACATTTTGAATTTTAGTATAATGTTAAAACCTTAGTCACTGTTCTGTATTGCGAATCCTGTTTTACATAAATATAATTAATTATTTCTACCTGCTTTTACTTTTACTACCTTTTAGGTTTACAGTTTTAAATTTTAAAATTTCTTGAGGTATTCTTTTAATGGGGTTTAAATTTGAAAAGCTTGCAAGCATTTTTGAGCAATTGCGTTTGTTTTTTAAAAGAGCTGGAAAATAATCCCCTTACCGTCTCATGAAAGAAAGGTTCGGATCTTCGCTCCGACGCCCAGAGATGCTCCGAGACCAGGAGCTCCTCCACATCCCTTGAAAATCCATTCGGGGTACCAGAGGCCGGATAACCTCTCCGGGCTGGCCAAAGCAGCTCCTGTCCCCGGACTCCCTCGCTCATCGGTCGGAGATCCTGTTCGTTTACGCCAAATGTTATGGGAGTTTTGAACAGATAACTGACTTCCCTGAGTTACTGAAGAAGGAGACGGTCGAGTGGATACAGTTCCAGCACTTTTATTGAGAAACAGAGCAGAGGTCACATAGATGGAAAGTAATCGCACCCCACGGTCCCGCTGCAGTCTGCGTCTGCCCTGTCTCTGCCTGCCTCGCTTTTCGGGCTTCCCCTAATACTGCACCGTGACCTTGGTTTGAGACATAACAAAGACAGTCTATCATAGACAATAATCATTCTACGCAGCATTCAGCCTTGCACTCGGCAAACAGTGGATCTTATACACAGACATCAGGTCTCCAGGCCTCCTATGTCCGAGTGGTGTGAGGCCATAGTGACTTCAGAATAATAATTCTTACAACAGTGCTGAAGGTGAATCAATGGGACAACGTTGTGTGCCGGCTAAAATAAGCGCTAGGGAAAAAAAAAAAAGGAAATAAAAAGTGTGTATGTGTGTGTATGTCTATGTGTGCAAGTATATAAATATATATATAAGAGCTCGAAATACGGTGTTGGTTAAGGTAGAGAGGAGGTTATTACGAAAAATAGAATAAATAGAATTAATGTTATGTTCATCCGTCCAAAAGAATGAAAAACAGAGGGAGACAGCCTCAACCAGCAGGAGGGGGTGGGGTTGCCAATGGGACAGCAACTGCAGCGCTGGTCCATTGGTCAGCCGTCCTTCAGCTCCTGTTTGGTTTCTCACAATATTAGGCTTTAAAGAACCCGCCAGAACATTACTTCAGTCACGCAAACTATGGTAGCAACTGTAGAAGACAGACCACCACCGTATAATCCCTTAAACCCCCCCAGGGATATTTCAGATCTGTATGCAGACCTGGATGGACTGAGTAAATCAGATCATCCGTTATCTACAGACCAGTCCAAAGGATTGTATCCTATGGTGCAGGTCGCAAATCCTAATGTAGGAGCTCAGCAGCCTTAAACAATCCCAGTTTTCCGTCCGTGGTCGTTAGAGGAAGCTAGAAAGACTGTAGAAGGTTAACTTCTCCGCAGTAAGATGCAGAATTATGGATCCAAGACATGGAGGGAATTTATAACTCATATGGTTTAAATGGACATGAGTTTGGACGAGCCTTACAGTCGCCAGTGGGAAAACATTGGGAACAAATAAGGGCGAATTATACAGGCAGAAACCCACAAGGCAGAATATTTGAACATCAAGCGCAAATGAACAAACAGAGACAGCAGTGGACAGCTGTAGCGTGCAGTTTTCCGCAGGAGGGCGGATTTATGGACATTTGGGGTCTATAAAACAAAAAATAGGGTAAGACGTAGACGAGTTTAAAATACGTTTCGAAAAAGAATATAGATTTCACAGCGGCATCACCATGTCAGCAACAGTAAGGTGACCAGATTTCTGAAATCAAATTTGGGGAAATTTCTAGCTCGTACATAAAAATCAATACATCTCATCAAGATGAAATTAGGACATCGGGGACGTCTGGTCACCCTAAGCAACAGCTAAAAAATATGCTAATGGAAGTTTTCCAGCCGCATATCTCCGCGTGGGTTAAAAAACACTTAGTTACACTGACAACGTCTAATGTAACCATAGTAATGGAATATGTGCGTCACGCCGAGAAGAAACACGCTAAAAAGGGAGGTGGTGCTTCTGGGCAGATCCTTCGTGTGATCCAGAAGAAATATTTGCTTTCCAAGCCACCGGACCCCTCAACGGTGTCGAGGAGGTTTCCGAGGAGGCAGGGGCGGTCCTAGCGACCGAGGGGGCTTTCAGCCCAAATCAGTAAAAACAGATGGGGGTGCTGGAATTGCGGGTCACCCACCCATTGGTCCAGGGAATGTCCCAATCAGACACAGGCACCTCATCTGCGGGGACGGGGAAGAGGCCGCGGTTCTTCATATGAGTCGTGACTAGGGGCCTAGAGCAAATGGGGATCCAGAGCCATTAAAAACAGTAGATGTGTATGGAGCATGGGAGCTTTTAAATGCATTAAAAGAAAAACCATACATGGTGCTTATAATTAATGGACAGCCATTTACTCTTTTATGGAATCTAGGAGCCTATAAAACATGTATAAAAGATAATCTAGGGGTAAAGGCATCTAAAATGCCCATTTTTGTAAAGTCTGCAAACGGTCAAACATCCCAAGAATGGATGTTCAATTCAATTCAATTCAATTTTATTTATATAGCGCCAATTCATGAAACATGTCATCTCAAGGCACTTTACAAGTTAGGTTCAATCATATTATACAGATTGGGTCAGATTATACAGATTGGTCAAAAAATGTTCCTATATAAGGAAACCAGTTGATTGCATCAAAGTCCCGACAAGCAGCATTCACTCCTGGAGAAGCGTAGAGCCACAGGGAGAGTCGTCTGCATTGTACATGGCTTTGCTGCAATCCCTCATACTGAGCAAGCATGAAGCGACAGTGGAAAGAAAAAACACCCGTTAGCGGGAAGGAAAAACCTCCAGCAGAACCGGGCTCAGTATGAACGGTCATCTGCCTCGACCGACTGGGGGTTACAGAAGACAGAGCAGAGACACAACAAGAGAGACAAAAAGCACAGAAGCACACATTGATCTAGTAATCTGTTCTACATTAGATGGTAATAGTCGGTGATCTGTCCCCAGATAAAACTCACCCTTTAAACTCCAACTCGCTACAGAGACACAAAACGGAGCTGATTTTATAGTCCACAGCAGCAGAGCTGCTGACACATCAGTTTCTCCAAATTACATCACAAAAACCTTTGAACCAATAGCAATATTGATGCGAAATTCAATGTAAGACCACCGTTAAAGAGCCACACTGACGGTTTTAGACACGAAAGCAAGATTTAAACATGCACTAATTTATCAAAATAATAACCAGGATATGTAGACAGCACTATAAAACAACAATGTTAACAGTTATTTTTAGCAAAAACAAATTCAGTCACCCTTTAAGTAGGAAATGACTATTGAGCCAGAAACTATACTTTAACACATTTAATCTAAACAAGCCAGAGGAATGATACAGCTCAGCACTGGACTCTCATATTGCAGGAAAAAGGTGTAAAAATGTGTAAAAATGCAGGAAAAGGTCAAATCAGGAAGTGAGAGCACCAATCTCTTGGTTATATCAGTTTATATAGATCAGCAAGGACATTTCCCTGCAGGTGTGGTCGATCCCTCCCATGTTGTCTTTGGGATGCGTGTCACTGTTAGACTGTGAAATAGCATTGGCTCCAGGTTTCTTCCACATGACCATACTGCCCCGAGATAACTGTCCATTTGTTGATGTATGTCCTCCGTGTCCACAAGTCATCTGTTGTTTCCCAGTAACTGCTTTCTACAGCTCTACCATCTGTTATGGTGGATGAATGTTAAAAGCATTCGAAATAAAAGACCCTCAAACAGGAAAAAAGGTTGTATGCTCCTGTAGTAATGTCACCAACTTGCCCCATTAATCTGTTAGGACAGGACTTAATGGAAAAATTAGGCATTGCAGTTTTCCCAACGCAGGATGGAATGAAGGCTGTCCGTGTAGAACATGTAATGGCGTTGTAACAAAATCCTCCTGTGTTTTATGCACTATGATTAACGTCTCTGCTCCAAATAAAAGAGAAAAGCAAAGTTATGCATAATGCTAGAAGCACATTGTCAAATCCAGAGGATGAAACATGGTTAACTGATCTACAAACCACTATCAATGTGTGCTTAGCCTCAGATGAAAAGTTTGAAAAACAGTTTCTGAAACAGGAAACTACAAGTGTGGCTACACAAATTATGTATACAGATGGGAGTTCATTTGAAGCAGTTACTGTTATGCTTTCTACACAGATGAAAAAATTGTATGGCTTACCATGGGAACCTTTTTTTTGTCATTGTTTAAGACCAGTAAAGAGCAGTGGAGAGACACAGGCCCGCGTTTAAAAGCTGCAGAAACGTCTGATTTTCAGCTGTGTCCACACAAAACAGGCTGGCTTTATAGCCCTAGTACAGAACTATGGAAACAGCCTTACAAAGTTCTGTTCGGTGCAGAACCCCGCGTCCAAGATTTGGCATGAGACAAAATAATCCAACATTCTTTGCTATCAGAATCCAAGGAAAATGATTTAAAAGGTGTTCCAAATGCTTTGTGGTCTACAGGACCAACTGATGTAGGATTATTGACAACTGTAGAACCAGTTAAAATAGTTCCTAAATTAAAGTACAGGCCGCGGATAAAACAGTACGGCCTAAATATGAAGAACAGGAGGATATAATGGCAGTTATAAAAATTTTATTGGATGCAGGAATAATTAGACCATGTCTAGATTCCCAGTTTTGGTTTGATTTTACTTTCAAGGAAGAGAAAAAATATACGTACACACGCCTGCTGCAGGGATTTGTAGACCGTTCTACAATTTTCATCCAGGCTATTTTAACATGCTTAAAGAGCTTTAATCCAAAGCATGGAACTAAAGTATTAATGTACATAGATGGCCTTCTAATTGCATTTAAAAAAGCTGCTACATCATTTTGGCTAAAATGGGAAACAAAGTTAGCAAAGATAAAATACAGTGGGTGCAGAAATGAGTCTGTTACAGGCCATGTTATCTCAGAAGAAGGTAAAAAGATACAGGAAGTGAAGAATTGCTATAGTAAGTGAGCCCAAACCAGTTACTAAAAAACAAATGATGTCTTTTTTAGGATTGTGTAATTACTGCAGAGCTTGAATTCGACATTATGTAGAGAAAACTTAGCTTCTCTTAAATCTTATTCATGACACGCCGATGGCCATGTCAGAGACAATCCAGTGGACCTCAGAGGCAGAGCAGCAATTCACACAGCTAAAAGCAAAGCTTATCTCAGCAACTGTCTTAGCTCTAGTTTTGCGACTTCTGTGTTGTTTACAGCCCCGTGGTGATAAGCTCAAACCTGTAGCAGCAGCACGACCCCCATGTCTGCAAGCAGTTTGTGCAACTACCATGGCTGAAGAAAGTTCAGCTGAAGTGGTCTGGTTTCATTCAACCACTAAACCCCCATGTAGTAGATGTATTACAATTTGTAATGAATCAGAATGTGGACCCAGTATTCAGCCAGACAAATAGAGTGCCGACAGAAGATATTTATTTTGGAACAGGAACCAAAACAACTGAGGCAGTCAGATCACAAAAAGGGGAAAACAAGAAACCCAATCCAAAAATCAGTCCAGGGTCAAAAAACAGAAAAATCTAAATAGCAAGAGTGTCCAAACCAGAATCCAAAAGCAGCATCCAAGAACAGGTCTAAGGTTGGCAAAAAATAAACTAAGCAGGAGGACTGGGAACAGATGAGCACTACTAGACAGGAACAGAATCAGATCAGGTAAACAGGAATTAAGTAACATAATGGCTCAGAACGCTGGAACAAATTAAAAAGGATCAACAGTTAACTATAGATGCTGGATAAGACTCACCAAAAAACATCAGTGCTGAGTTCCCAACAGAAAACAGAAGCAAGCTAGAAACCAAAACAATAACAGAAAAACATGGCAGACAGCAAATAAAACTGATCACATACACAGAATCAAAATACCAAATAACCCCAGAGCCCACACTATGGCCCAAAACAAACTAAGACAGTTAAGTGGCCTGGCAGGTAAACCAAACTGAACTAAAAGCTTACAGAACCCTGACTGATATCATAAAACAACACAATCAAACCATAACAAAAACTCAAATCATTACAGAACCCCTCCCTCAAGGGTGGATTCCAGACACCCTTAAAAACGAGTCCAAAACAAAAACAATCCAGACCGGGTGGGTGGAGGGAGGTACTGGACGGAGGGTCAGAGTGGAAACAAAACAACTCAAAACAGGGTAAACTAAAACTGAAGAACATCCTGAGTACAAATCCTGGCGTGACAGGCAGTCTGGCAGGTGTCCCAGAGGACGACCCCGGCGGGTCAGGCGCTCCGGTGGGCGTCCGCGAGGACGACCCCGGCGGGTCGGGCGCTCCGGCGGGCGTCCGCGAGGACGACCCCGGGGGGTCGGGCGCTCCGGCGGGCGTCCGCGAGGACGACCCCGGTGGGTCAGGCGCTCCGGCGGGCGTCCGCGAGGGCGGCGGACTGGAGCTTCAGGAGGTCGAAGGTGAAGCAGAGGTCTCTGAAGCTGACGGCGGAGCAGGACACTTCGAGGGCGGAGAAAATGAAGCTGGCCCCTTGGCGGGCGGCGGCAACCCAGCTGGCCCTTTGGCGGGCGGCGCAGACCCTGCTGGCCCCTTGGCGGGCGGCGGAGACCCCGCTGGCCCCTTGGCAGGCGGAATCGGAAAAGGAACCCCGGAGGGCGCTGGGCTAACGGCCTTGGGAGGCGCCGGGCTACAAAGTTCAGGAGGCGTCGCCGGGCTACAAAGTTCAGGAGGCGTCGCCGGGCTACAAAGTTCAGGAGGCGTCGCCTGGCTACCTGGTGCAGGAGGCGTCTGGCTACCTGGTGCAGGAGGCGTCTGGCTACCTGGTGCAGGAGGCGTCTGGCTACACGCAACGGCTAACCCCTTGGCAACCATAAGCCTCAGAATCAGACCTCTGAGAGAATCAGGTAATGATAACCAGTAACAGATTTCAGAAGACTGACTATCACTCGGGATGTGTGGAGACTGAGACCTGAGTTGGAGCTGAAGGCCCTTAACCTCACTCGGGGTTCTCTGCTGTTTAACCCCCCTACGCGGACCCAAACCCCTGGCTCTAGGTTGATAAGCCTGATGTTGGTTACCCAGAGGAGGGCTCCTCCAGCTAGACATGTCCCTAGGAAGTGGAGAACCCATCTGGGATCCTATCTCACAGGCCGAAGGCAGCCACGCCTGGGTCTCCACCTCACAGGACCGTGGAAGCTCCACCTGGGTCTCCGCCTCACAAGACCGTGAGAACTCCACCTGAGACCCCGTCTCACGGGTTGGTGGAGAACCCACCTAGCACCCCACTTCACAGGCCGACGGAGACCCAATCTGGGTCCCCACCTCATGGACCGGGAGTGAGCCAACTTGGCATCCCACTTCACGGGCCGGTGGAGAGCCCATCTGGGTCTCCACCTCACAGACTGGTGAAGGAGCCACTGTGGTGCCCACCATGGTAAACAGGCTGGGACCAGAGGTATCAACCAGAACCTTGGAGACAGACTCAAAACTCGAGGCGTCGGTCAGACCCTCCGAGACAGATGCGGGACGTGAGGCGTCGGCCAGACCCTCGGAGACAGATGCGGGACGTGAGGCGTCGGCCAGACCCTCGGAGACAGAGGCGGGGTTATGAGTCCTTACTGGAGCTGGTTTGATCAGAGCAGGTGATGAGGGATGGTGGTAAAAAGCCTTTAATGCCACCCTGTAATTCTCCTCTAATGACTTTAACTTAATCTCTACCTCAAGGGAATAATGCGAAAAAAGTGAATCTCTCAGCTGTTTGATTACACGAGCAAAGGCTCTTAACTCCTCCTTCTTCCTAGAAACAAAATCGTCCTGTGAAATAAAGTTAGGAGGGACGGAGGAATCAACTGGAGCGGAAACTGGGATTGGACTATTTGAATGGGAAGGAGGAAGCTGGGTTGGGGTAACAGCGGGGCTGAGCGCAGGCAACCATGCAGAGTCAGGAGTAGAGAGAAGCTGAGAGGAAATGATTGTCGGATTATCGCAGGACAATGAGTTCCGTGTGGAACGCTTACGGCGACGTCTGTGGGGCTGAACAGAGGGAGAGTGCAGAGGCCCTGCAGCAACCTGGGGAGACGAGTCGGCATGAAGCCGCACTGATTGACAACTTTCCTCAACATAATCAGGAAACTGGACAGAACTAAGAAAAAGATCGGGGCGAATATCAGAGATGATATCTGCATCAACCTCCATAAAAAGGCTCGGATCTGGATTAAATCCACTGGCTGAAACGAGGACAGAATCACTGGGTGAGTAACTCCGTTCTTCTGTCTGACCAGGAAAACAGGCTTGCTTATCAAGCACAATAAGCTTGCCCGAGCGGAAAGACTGAGACGGGAGTGGCCTTTGGTTACGGCTGGTCCGTGCTGACTGGATCGGCTGTTTGTTGGCTGATGGGTCCATAGTGGCCAGTTCGTACTGTAATGAATCAGAATGTGGACCCAGTATTCAGCCAGACAAATAGAGTGCCAACAGAAGATATTTATTTTGGAACAGGAACCAAAACAACCGAGGCAGTCAGATCACAAAAAGGGGAAAACAAGAAACCCAATCCAAAAATCAGTCCAGGGTCAAAAAACAGAAAAATCAAAATAGTAGTGATGTTATGTTATGTGCCGAGGCTTCGAGGCGTGTGTCGAGTAATGGAGGGGGCGTTTCCGTGAAGCGCGTATCGAGGCTTGCTTCGTTTAGGGGAGGAGCCGAAAACAATGACGTCCGAAGCCTCGCTGGCCGGCTGTACCACGTGACTGCTTGGGGAAGTGGTTCAGATGTTGGCGCGGCTTCGACAGCTTTAGAAACCCCACAGGCTCCATTCAAAATGTGGGTGGTTGTAGGCGAGTTGCGGTCAGTTGAGAGAGTGGATAGAGTTTTGATAGTTTGGATAGCAGAGTTTGGATAGTGGTTATTTAGTTTGAGACAGTTAGTTTGGTGTTTGGAGAGTTTAGGAGAGAGATAGATAGATAGGAGATCAGTGCTCTCAACTATCACGCATTGACCGTCACTGACTTCACACGGTCACACGCAAACATGGCATTTTTCACGCATAAAAATCCCAACGCCCATCTGGGCAGCGGACGATAAAAACTCCGCCTTCTGCTGAGATGTTTCAGCTTCTTTCACAGCTTGTGGCCATCATTCCTGCTGCAGTTCATGTTAACAGAGCAGCAGGAGGAGCGATCAGAGTTATGAATAATTTTAGTCTTAACCAGCGGTGAAAGTGAGCTGGTAAGGTCCTGTACTGCGTACGCAGGAGGGGAGGGGGGTGGGGGAAGAGAGCTGCTGCCAGATATTGCCTTCATTCAGAACCAGTGATGGCTGCACTCTGGATCATAAAACAGTTCTGCTCACCAGATGCAGTTTAAAACGCTACGTCTGGTTATAAGCTGTTTTTATAAATTCTGCATTTTTTAACTACATGCACCGTATTTCTGTGCCTCAGGGCTTCGGTGCGCTGCTGCCTTGCGCTTTTTTCAGGTGCGCAAAATTACGTTACTTGTAATTTGGGTGCGCGCTTTCATTTTAAAGAACTTGTAACATCAGGAGGCTGATCTCAGACCGGTCAGCTCCTATGATCACTGTATAGGAGCCATTTACAGTTTTTATTTATGCATTTCCCCCCTGTTTATCCCTTGCACGCAGCGCACCATCGGGTAAAATCCTCCCACCTCACCGCCCAGAGCGCACTGAGGAGAGTAATAGAGATTTGTCTGGTCGACTGAGATGAGAAACCTGTTGCTGTGAAAGGTGATATAGGTTATAAACTGTTACTGTCTAGAATTGCATTGAGCTGAAAAGAGAGGAGACATCAGCAGCTGGATCGTGCGTAAAGACGCAGCGGGAACCTCTGTGTGCTTCAGTGTTGCTGCTGAGGGGAAACTGTGGGACCGTATAGTACTGGGCTAATCATCGGTCACAGTACCCCAATCTGTACATACTTGCACTTATTTATTTATGCACCCCGGCATCATCTGTGCCATGTGAGCGTGTCTTTTCAAAGGTTGGAGAAGTAGTATCAAAAAAGAGAAATCATTTGAAACCAAAAACGGTGGAGAAATTGTTGTTTCTTAATAAAAATGCATGAAATCATCCAAGTTACACAAGCATTAGCCTATTCACTACCCCCTGCCTAGTTCCACAAGCACTTTCATTGTCCTCTGCCTGATTAAGCCCATGCCATTTTTCTAGAGTCACAGAAAAACATTATTACACAACATGCCATATCATGTCACTACTATTTTGGGAATAATTACACACAGACAATACATTCAAACAATGTTTTATTATACACATGTGTATACAAAATTTATGTAGACAAATTATTTCGTCCTACACCTTTTGTGAAGTTATTCCCAAGAGTCATAATAGACAAAAATTCAATGCATCACACGTGTTAAGATCCAGCTGGCTGTGATTATACACCTGGCCAGTAGGTGGTTTCGTGTGCACATGAAGCATCAAGAAATGAACCCTTTCTCGAACCAATTGGCTCAAGTGGTTCAATGCCTCATGAGGCTTCATCTCACCATCACTACAAAATAGCAAGAGTGTCCAAACCAGAATCCAAAAGCAGCATCCAAGAACAGGTCTAAGGTTGGCAAAAAATAAACTAAGCAGGAGGACTGGGAACAGATGAGCACTACTAGACAGGAACAGAATCAGATCAGGTAAACAGGAATTAAGTAACAGAATGGCTCAGAACGCTGGAACAAATTAAAAAGGATCAACAGTTAACTATAGATGCTGGATCAGACTCACCAAAAAACAAGAGCTGACGAACTGGCAATGATGACTGACTGAACAGGAATTATATAGAGCTGAGACCAGGTAAAAGGTAATTGCAGGAGGGGCGGAGCAGAGCAGGTGTGTAAAGAGAACAATCAACCCAGCCATCACTGCCGAGTTCCCAACAGAAAACAGAAGCAAGCTAGAAACCAAAACAATAACAGAAAAACATGGCAGACAGCAAATAAAACTGATCACATACACAAAATCAAAATACCAAATAACCCCATAGCCCACATTATGGCCCAAAACAAACTAAGACAGTTAAGTGGCCTGGCAGGTAAACCAAACTGAACTAAAAGCTTACAGAACCCTGACTGATAACATAAAACAACACAATCAAACCATAACAAAAACTCATATCATTACACAATTTGGTCTTTCTGATATTTGCCTAGAGCAAAAAACAGAGCAAATCATTGATCTAGAAGTGTTGTTAAATAGACAAACAGCGCCAACTGCAGAAAAACAAATGTGGGTAAAAAATGTAGCAACAATGAATCTAGAAGGATTCTATAGTTTGTAACAAAGCAGTTCTCCCTAAAAGCTTATTCCAAGCAGCAGCTTATTTGAGCCATGGGCAATTGCCATGTCTTAAAAAGGGAGGGATAACTATAATACAGCAACATATAGATTTAATTCATACAAAAATTTTTTTGTAAAACCTGTACGATCTGTGTTAAAAATTACCCTCAGGGTAATTTTAGATCAGAACAGTGAAGGTTTCCAGAACCAAAGGAACCTTTTGAAGTGGTGCATATGGATTTTATTGAACTGACACAAAGTGGCCTTTACAAATACTGTCTGGTAATGATTGATGCATTTTCAAAATGGGTTGAAATAGTTCCAGCAAAGCACGCAGATGCATGCATTGACAGTAGCTAAAGCAATATGCAAAGGTTTGGCATCCCACAGAAAATTTACAGTGACAATGGTCCACATTTTCTGAATCAGGTGATTCAGCAAATGGCAAGCAGGTTACAAATAACCTTAAAGAATCACTTTGCTTATCGTCCACAAAGTGCACGACTTGTAGAAAGGACAAATGGGACAGTTAAATCCAGGCTTAAAAAGTGCATGGAAGAAACAAAGAGGCCATGGCCAGAATGTCTGGACCTAGTAAAACTGTACATGAGAATAACTCCAATGAGCAGTGGTTTGACTCCGTTTGAAATAATATATGGCAGACCATATAAATTACCGCTGTTCACAATACTGACGCCACCTAAGGAGGAAGGAAAAACTCTAGCAGACTACATGAGAGAAATGTTGCAGTCTAAAGAAGTGTCCAATGCAAATTTACTGCCAGGAGAACCTTTGTCTCCACAGGATGCACAAGCAGTGAGACCAGGAGACTGGGTGTTAACTGGGCGAGCCAAAGGTGGGAAGGACCATACCAAGTGCTCCTGACCACACCAACAGCTGTGAAGATCACTGAAAGACCTTCCTGGATTCACCTCAGCCACTGTAAGTTACAGAGAGTGTTAAATACCTAAAGGTTGGAACAGTGGGGAAGTCCGATTACAAAGGGGTTTGGTTTTTTAGGGCCACTCATCTCAACGTCGGTCAAGAAACCAACTGATCCCTGTTCTTTAGAGTCCTGGGTAAAATTAACATCTCTGCTAACCTAGCAAAAATGGGGTACCCATGTAGATGGGGCTTCTTTTGCGTTGTGGCTGTTGCGTGCATTATCTGTTTGAGTCCAGATCCAATGAGTGAGAGAGGAAAGAGGTTCATCCACTCCACTGCCATGAAGATTTGGCTGGGTAATATCCCAAACTACCATGTTGACAACCTATGGGAAACGTATGCAAGAACTGTAGTCCAGCAGCATAACAAGACTGATTGCTACATGTGTTCTGTCATGCCTAAATCTACCAAGCAGCCTACCTTGTACATAACCCCCATGAACACCTCACAGGCTATTTGTTTTGCATCATATGCATTCCAGTTTATGCCTGCTCAGTTAATGAACGCCACGACTGGGGAGATTATGATGGAACGAGTGTGCAACGGAGTAAAGTCGTTACTGTTCTCTTACAGCAAAGTTACAGGTTATCCCACCAAGATGAAGGCTGTTATGCCTAAAGGAGTGAAACATCCAGTGTGTATTCACTCACCTAGAGGGAACGATACGGTGAAGGTAGGACATGTAACAGGATGCCAGAGTACCATTGCTGACCTTTACTCTGACTTTGTCTGCGGCATTGTCCCTAATGGAAAGTACACCAGCTGTTCTATTTGGAAACCACAAGTCAACTTTCCTACAGAGGGTGGATGGTTCCTGTGTGGAGGAGACAGTATCTATCCATCATTGCCTATAAACTGGTCAGGTACATGTGCTCCTGTTTTTGTTTCTGACCACACTGTTATCATCTCAGCTCAAGCTGTGAAGGACCATCATTCCTCTGATAGGATGAAAAGAGAACTCAGCTCCAGCTCAGTTTTCCAGCCCCATGATCCTATATGGGGTTCCAACGTTCCCTCTGAACATAAACACTGGAGTACAGGGAATAAAAAAGGACTTTCACTTTTCCCGTGGTTTGGAGTTGGTAAATCTATGCTGATGATTGAGACATTGGACTACCGAATGAAGACCCTGGTAAACATGACGATGGACATCAATAAAGGACAAAACAAACAATTAAGTGAAATGCGTTTAATGGTACTACAAAACAGGTTTTGGACATGTTAACTGCTAGCCAAGATGGCGTATGTGTAATGATTGGAATTTCCTGCTGTACGTAAATTTCTGACGCAAATGAAACTCATATTACTGAAGCTATGTCTGCTTTGAAGAATCTGCAACAAGCAATGTCCCAGGATGTTGTTCCTCTAAGTATGGACTTTCTGTCCTGGTTCTTTTCAGGATCTTGGTGGTACCTTTTGCTGAAAATAATGACACCCATTATTATTGTTCTTATTATTTTTGGTGTTTTTACTGCTTGTGTAATCCCATGCCTAAAGTCTATGATTGCCAAAACTATGGGAAATGTAATGTTTCAATATCAAATGCTTTCACAAATCCCTCTTGAAGAAATACAACCCGTAGTTTTACTTTTCCCATGTTAAATGCTTAACAAAATGACAGTCTCATTGAAAATGCAGAATACAAGAAAAGAATACTTGAAGTAGGTTAAGTTAAGCTTTCAATAAAATGATTAACAGGACGGATATGTTGGAAAATATGAATGTAATCATTTTATTTCTATCAAGTTACAGGCATTTTGGTTTGTTTTAAGAGTTTGCTTTCAGGAAGGTTCTGTTGTATTTAACCTGAGACAGGGAGAACAAATGGTCCTCCCAGATAAGGCCGCAACAAAGCTTGCTCCCATGTTTGTTTTCAACCCCCATGTTGTAAATTCCTGAAACCTCCTGACCCAACCCTCCTGACCCTTTTTTCTAATGTGTGATAATAAAAGCAAGAGGACAGAGATGACCCGGCGCAGATGATCTCAGACTGTCAGGGAGTAACAGTTCTCCGTCTGGGTTTATCCACTGTCCTTTTCTATAGAACAGTCTAAAACTTGTGTTGTGTGGTTTTCGTTCTAGGATAAAAGGGGTTATCTTTAATAACCCTATCACATGTTAAATTTGAATTTCACTGGGTTTAAACAGTGTGCTGCTCTTTCTAATAACCAGGCTCATAGAATGTTCATTTGCAGCATATTTGGCTTCCAATTTCTGCCTTTCTGAGGTGTGAGAAGTGAATTATAACCATTACATTTTTTGACAACCCACCTGCATTAGAGCAGCCAAAATGATTTATTTAGGTGTCAGAAGGGCCAAATAAGGTCTCCCCACAAAGTTTTAGCAGTGTTTCCAAACACCCTAGTTTTTGGACAGCTCCCTTCTGTTTTAGCGCACAAATTGTCTGAATCATGTTAAATTTGAATTTCACTGGGTTTAAACAGTGTTCTGCTGTTTCTAATGACCGGGCTCATAGAATGTTCCTTTGCAGCATATTTGGCTTCCAATTTCTGCTTTTCTGAGGTGTGCGTAGTGAATTATAACCATTACATTTTTTGAAAACCCACTTGCATTAGAGCAGCCAAAATGACTTATTTAGGTGTCAGAAGGACCAAATAAGGTCTCCCCACAAGGTTTTAGCAGTGTTTCCACACACCCTAGTTTTTGGACAGCTCCCTTCTGTTTTAGCGCACAAATTGTCTGAATTGTGTTAAATTTAAATTTCACTGGGTTTAAACAGTATTTTGCTGTTTCTAATGACCGGGCTCATAGAATGTTCATTTGCAGCATATTTGGCTTCAAATTTCTGCCTTTCTGAGGTGTGAGAAGTGAATTATAACCATTACATTTTTTGACAACCCACTTGCATTAGAGCAGCCAAAATGACTTATTTAGGTGTCATAAGGATCAAATAAGGTCTCCCCACAAGGTTTTAGCAGAGTTTCCAAACACCCTAGTTTTTGGACAGCTCCCTTCTGTTTTAGCGCACAAATTGTCTGAATCATGTTAAATTTGAATTTCACTGGGTTTAAACAGTGTTCTGCTGTTTCTAATGACCGGGCTCATAGAATGTTCCTTTGCAGCATATTTGGCTTCCAATTTCTGCTTTTCTGAGGTGTGCGTAGTGAATTATAACCATTACATTTTTTGAAAACCCACTTGCATTAGAGCAGCCAAAATGACTTATTTAGGTGTCAGAAGGACCAAATAAGGTCTCCCCACAAGGTTTTAGCAGTGTTTCCACACACCCTAGTTTTTGGACAGCTCCCTTCTGTTTTAGCGCACAAATTGTCTGAATTGTGTTAAATTTAAATTTCACTGGGTTTAAACAGTATTTTGCTGTTTCTAATGACCGGGCTCATAGAATGTTCATTTGCAGCATATTTGGCTTCAAATTTCTGCCTTTCTGAGGTGTGAGAAGTGAATTATAACCATTACATTTTTTGACAACCAACCTGCATTAGAGCAGCCAAAATGACTTATTTAGGTGTCAGAAGGACCAAATAAGGTCTCCCCACAAGGTGTTAGTAATGTTTCCACACACCCTAGTTTTTGGACAGCTCTCTTCTTTTTTAGCGCACAAATTGTCTGAATCATGTTAAATTTGAATTTCACTGGGTTTAAACAGTGTGCTGCTGTTTCTAATCACCGGGCTCATAGAATGTTCATTTGCAGCATATTTGGCTTCCAATTTCTGCCTTTCTGAGGTGTGAGAAGTGAATTATAACCATTACATTGTTTAACAGCCTACTTGCATTAGAGCAGCCAAAATTACTTAATTAGGTTTCAGAAGGACCAAATAAGGTCTCCCCACAAGGTTTTAGTAATGTTTCCACACACCCTAGTTTTTGGACAGCTCCCTTCTGTTTTAGCGCACAAATTGTCTGAATTGTGTTAAATTTAAATTTCACTGGGTTTAAACAGTATTTTGCTGTTTCTAATGACCGGGCTCATAGAATGTTCATTTGCAGCATATTTGGCTTCAAATTTCTGCCTTTCTGAGGTGTGAGAAGTGAATTATAACCATTACATTTTTTGACAACCAACCTGCATTAGAGCAGCCAAAATGACTTATTTAGGTGTCAGAAGGACCAAATAAGGTCTCCCCACAAGGTGTTAGTAATGTTTCCACACACCCTAGTTTTTGGACAGCTCTCTTCTTTTTTAGCGCACAAATTGTCTGAATCATGTTAAATTTGAATTTCACTGGGTTTAAACAGTGTTCTGCTGTTTCTAATGACCGGGCTCATAGAATGTTCCTTTGCAGCATATTTGGCTTCCAATTTCTGCTTTTCTGAGGTGTGCGTAGTGAATTATAACCATTACATTTTTTGAAAACCCACTTGCATTAGAGCAGCCAAAATGACTTATTTAGGTGTCAGAAGGACCAAATAAGGTCTCCCCACAAGGTTTTAGCAGTGTTTCCACACACCCTAGTTTTTGGACAGCTCCCTTCTGTTTTAGCGCACAAATTGTCTGAATTGTGTTAAATTTAAATTTCACTGGGTTTAAACAGTATTTTGCTGTTTCTAATGACCGGGCTCATAGAATGTTCATTTGCAGCATATTTGGCTTCAAATTTCTGCCTTTCTGAGGTGTGAGAAGTGAATTATAACCATTAAATTTTTTGACAACCAACCTGCATTAGAGCAGCCAAAATGACTTATTTAGGTGTCAGAAGGACCAAATAAGGTCTCCCCACAAGGTGTTAGTAATGTTTCCACACACCCTAGTTTTTGGACAGCTCTCTTCTTTTTTAGCGCACAAATTGTCTGAATCATGTTAAATTTGAATTTCACTGGGTTTAAACAGTGTGCTGCTGTTTCTAATCACCGGGCTCATAGAATGTTCATTTGCAGCATATTTGGCTTCCAATTTCTGCCTTTCTGAGGTGTGAGAAGTGAATTATAACCATTACATTGTTTAACAGCCTACTTGCATTAGAGCAGCCAAAATTACTTAATTAGGTTTCAGAAGGACCAAATAAGGTCTCCCCACAAGGTTTTAGTAATGTTTCCACACACCCTAGTTTTTGGACAGCTCCCTTCTGTTTTAGCGCACAAATTGTCTGAATTGTGTTAAATTTAAATTTCACTGGGTTTAAACAGTATTTTGCTGTTTCTAATGACCGGGCTCATAGAATGTTCATTTGCAGCATATTTGGCTTCAAATTTCTGCCTTTCTGAGGTGTGAGAAGTGAATTATAACCATTACATTTTTTGACAACCAACCTGCATTAGAGCAGCCAAAATGACTTATTTAGGTGTCAGAAGGACCAAATAAGGTCTCCCCACAAGGTGTTAGTAATGTTTCCACACACCCTAGTTTTTGGACAGCTCTCTTCTTTTTTAGCGCACAAATTGTCTGAATCATGTTAAATTTGAATTTCACTGGGTTTAAACAGTGTGCTGCTGTTTCTAATCACCGGGCTCATAGAATGTTCATTTGCAGCATATTTGGCTTCCAATTTCTGCCTTTCTGAGGTGTGAGAAGTGAATTATAACCATTACATTGTTTAACAGCCTACTTGCATTAGAGCAGCCAAAATTACTTAAGTAGGTTTCAGAAGGACCAAATAAGGTCTCCCCACAAGGTTTTAGTAATGTTTCCACACACCCTAGTTTTTGGACAGCTCTCTTCTGTTTTAGGGCACAAATTGTATGAATCATGTTAAATTTGAATTTCACTGGGTTTAAACAGTGTGCTGCTCTTTCTAATAACCGGGCTCATAGAATGTTCATTTGCAGCATATTTGGCTTCCAATTTCTGCCTTTCTGAGGTGTGAGAAGTGAATTATAACCATTACATTTTTTGACAACCCACTTGCATTAGAGCAGCCAAAATGACTTATTTAGGTGTCAGAAGGGCCAAATAAGGTCTCCCCACAAGGTTTTAGCAGTGTTTCCAAACACCCTAGTTTTTGGACAGCTCCCTTCTTTTTTAGCGCACAAATTGTCTGAATCATGTTAAATTTGAATTTCACTGGGTTTAAACAGTGTTCTGCTATTTCTAATGACCGGGATCATAGGCTGTTCCTTTGCAGTATAGACCAGTTCACGCGTGACGTCCGCGCTACATCCGGGTCCCCCTGGTAGGCAAAAAAAGTACTGTTCTCGTCTACTACTGTGACAAAACGGGTGATTTAGAGCGTACTTTTAGTTAGTTTATTTTTGGAATCTAAACAATTCCTATGACTTGTTGTGCTCCCGGTTGCACACAGAGGCATTCCAAATCGTCGGATGTACGTTTCTGTCGTTTACCGAAGGACGAAGAAAGACGAAAGAAATGGATCTTTTCAATGAAAAGAGCGCAGGCAGACACTCCCAATGGACTGGGGGAGCCATCATACTACGACAGAATTTGCAGTCTACACTTCATCTCTGGTAAATACAACTTAATTCTGCACTAGTCATTGTTCTACTTGAATAGCGGCGGAGGGGAGATGGCGATCGCTAGACGGGGCCGGGAGAAGCGGAGTCGATGCGCTGCAGCAGCAGCACGCCGCATCATTTTAGTTTTCTTCGTGCAATCAGTGTACAATAATGTGCACCAGACAGCGACTGCATTACACCCCTGTTCACGCGTGCTGGTACGTCTGTGTTTACGCTGCAACGTCGCCGACACCCCCACCCATTTTAACAAGACACAAACATCAAAATAATCCGTAGTGAACAATGTTTTTTTTTTAACCTACCGGTGGCGGGTCTTCCTCTCTGCTGAGGCGCGGTCTGTGTCCGACTCCGCTTTATGTTACATAAACATGTCTGAACATCCATTCATCCATTTTCTGACCCGCTTAATGTCGCGATATAAAATAACTGTAGCTGTCCAATGGTTTCATGTCTTTCATGCTCTCTCGTGTATACTGGCCTGCGTGTTTATAAGGTAGCTGTATATGTCGCGGTATGGAACCCTTGGCCAGCATTTCACAGACTCGCTCCGTCCCTTCAGGCTTTTGCTGTGTGGATCTGGCAATCTGATACCATCAACCATCAACTTACTCTTAAAACGATCTTGTGATACGTTATCTAAAGAAGAAAAATACGTGGAGAACTCGTCAGTTTCTCTGTTTGCGTCCGCCATTGTGTTTGCTTTTTGCCTACCAGTCCGGCACGCATGCGCGAAAAACCCACATCAAAACAATAACAATGAACTGGTCTATACTTGGCTTCCAATTTCTGCCTTTCTGAGGTGTGAGAAGTAAATTATAACCATTACATTTTTTGACAACCCACTTGCATTAGAGCAGCCAAAATGACTTATTTAGGTGTCATAAGGATCAAATAAGGACTCCCCACAAGGTTTTAGCAGAGTTTCCAAACACCCTAGTTTTTGGACAGCTCCCTTCTGTTTTAGCGCACAAATTGTCTGAATCATGTTAAATTTGAATTTCACTGGGTTTAAACAGTGTTCTGCTGTTTCTAATGACCGGGCTCATAGAATGTTCCTTTGCAGCATATTTGGCTTCCAATTTCTGCCTTTCTGAGGTGTGAGAAGTGAATTATAACCATTACATTTTTTAAAAACCCACATGCATTAGAGCAGCCCAAATGACTTATTTAGGTGTCATAAGGACCAAATAAGGTCTCCCCACAAGGTTTTAGCAGTGTTTCCAAACACCCTAGTTTTTGGACAGCTCCCTTCTGTTTTAGCGCACAAATTGTCTGAATCATGTTAAATTTGAATTTCACTGGGTTTAAACAGTGTTCTGCTGTTTCTAATCACCGGGCTCATAGAATGTTCATTTGCAGCATATTTGGCTTCCAATTTCTGCCTTTCTGAGGTGTGAGAAGTTAATTATAACCATTACATTTTTTGACAACCCACCAGTATTAGAGCAGCCAAAATGACTTATTTAGGTGTCATAAGGATCAAATAAGGTCTCCCCACAAGGTTTTAGCAGAGTTTCCAAACACCCTAGTTTTTGGACAGCTCCCTTCTGTTTTAGCGCAAAATTGTCTGAATCATGTTAAATTTGAATTTCACTGGGTTTAAACAGTGTTCTGCTGTTTCTAATGACCGGGCTCATAGAATGTTCCTTTGCAGCATATTTGGCTTCCAATTTCTGCCTTTCTGAGGTGTGAGAAGTGAATTATAACCATTACATTCTTTGACAACCCACTTGCATTAGAGCAGCCAAAATTACTTATTTAGGTGTCAAAAGGACCAAATAAGGTCTCCCCACAAGGTTTTAGCAGTGTTTCCAAACACCCTAGTTTTTGGACAGCTCTCTTCTGTTTTAGCGCACAAATTGTCTGAATCGTGTTAAATGTGAATTTCACTGGGTTTAAACAGTGTTTTGCTGTTTCTAATGACCGGGCTCATAGAATGTTCCTTTGCAGCATATTTGGCTTCCAATTTCTGCCTTTCTGAGGTGTGAGAAGTGAATTATAACCATTACCTGCTGTTAGGAACATTTCGCAGCGTCCGTTTGAAGAACTCGTTTCTTTTTTTCGCGCAGTTTCTCTGCGCCTCCCTTGCGTTTCTTATCCATTACTACTGTGAACATCGCTGCACAAAGTTCCACATGGAGCGTGAATGTGTTTTTCTACTTTATGATTTGCCTAGCCCTTTAGACTGTCAGGGATGATAACTATGGGGCCAAAATAGTAGCTTTAACATTTGCAAATGTGTGTGGAGAGTTGTGTGTCTGTATCTCGATTTGTGTGTGTGCAGTGGGATTTGAAAATGTGTAAATAAATCTGTAAATGTGTGATGAGATTTGTGTGTCTGTACAACAATCTGCAAATGTGTAAAACTACTTGTGTGTAATCCGTTTTGCAAATGTGTAAAAAATCCACAAATCTGTATTCAGATCTGCAAATGTGTACTGAGATTTGCAAATGTGTAGATCAATCTGTAAGCACACACAGAGACACTTGTGTCTGAAGTATTTTCGCTTCAAGACCAGAAATACAGACAAATCATTGGTTACAAGTCAAGCGGTTTTTCGGTTGGCTCTCTTTACACACGTGATTTTTGCTACCCTTCTGCCGCGTGAGATGCACAAATGCGTAGAAGGATTTGTATGTGTATTTTTTCGATTTTGTCCCCTTGCGCAGGCTCACAGGCTCACAGCCTCACATGTTGCCCTGAGCGCAGGCTCACAGCAGGCTCACAGGCTGCCTCTTCCGGCTGTGGGAGGTCACGTGACTTTCAAGGATTATACCAAAGCGTTTTGCTTCCAGACGGCTGACAAGGCAACTTGTTATAACTATGTAACTTTCTTCCTTTAACGGCAAAAGTTTCTTGTTTTAATGAGAGACTTATCTTGCTAAAACCAGATAATTGTCCCCTCATAACAACGCAACATAACCCGGCATCAGCTCGCGGGATATTTGAGTGTCATGGAGAAGAGGAGAGACAGAGGGAGATTATTTCTTTTTAAGAAGGCATCATTTGTCGGACGAATGTATTTCTGCTCTGAGGAGTGATAAAGTAAGTCATGCATATACAGCAAGTCCTCTACTTGAAATTTGATCTATTCGGCAGTTATTATTTATAGTTAACAACTATGCTCATACACTTGCATCACTGTAGTACAGTCTCTGGCTCTGTTTACACGGTGAGAACAGGTTTGCGTTGCCTTTGTACTCTCCATTTACACACTACAAGGTTTAACTGTTGCTTAGGGGGACTTTCAGCTATAGCTGTGGGTTTATTTACAACACTTTGCAGCCGAAACAGTCCTCCGCCAGCCGCTGTTTTCTTCATCTGGGCAATTTGACCCGGAGCTTCAAAAATCCCTGCATTACTAGTGGTGCAGCATGGGAATTACACCGTTTATGTACTCTAAACAGGGCCTGTGACTGCAAATGTTCTTCATGGATGTTAATGAGAGGCTGACAAAAAGATATAGAGAAAAGGATAAGCAGCTTAATTTTTTTAAAACATGTCATGCATATAATCATAAATTCTGCTGTAAAGATTAATAATCATGTGATTAAAAGAGTCTTTTTAGTTTATTTCTTTTTTATATTAACCATAATTTCATTGTGCTTGTAGACATATGAGCTATAGCAAGTATGGATGATGAGAGCTTGGCCATCTACATTCCCACCTATGCTGACAGAATTGCCACCTGGAGATTTTGCTGCGAGTACCAAGGAAAGGGTGAAAGAGATGTGCATCGACAGACATTACTTGAAAAACTCTTCTCATGCAAATCTTCATGGAAAAAGTCCAATTTGATCTAAAATGTTTTTGGTTTCAGGTGATACCACTATATAATGTATTTCGAAAGAAAGTTTACCATTTGACTCAAAATGGTCATGTTTTCAGGAACATATGGAAGTGAGCCACAATAGAATCAGTTAGCTTTTGTTTTAACTGACAAAGATATAGAGCAAAAATACTGATTAAAAAGATTACTCCAACAACATTGTGAAATACAAGTTTTTGAAGTCAAATTATTGCTGTTGCTATGAAGCTTCTTTAAGGTAAAAACTTTGAAGCATGTGTTTAAACTGTACTTATTTTCCTTTTCTTTCCATAGGGCATTATTTTTATTTTATATTCTTCAAAGTTGATTGTAAAATTGATAAATACTTTGAGCCCAATAGTGCCCAGATTTCTAACAAAGACTTTTGTCTGTTGTATGTAAAAGGATTTTCTCATGTTCAATTTTGAGATCCATGTATTCATCTTTTTAATACTCATAGATCATGTTCTAGTTAGGTCATCTTCTGGAGGTAGAGAACTTCCTTTCAAAAGGATCTTTCAGAGCACTTGTTAAAGGTACTTTTAATGTATGTTCTTCTGTGAGTTGATGTAACATTGCAATATAATGTTATTTTTCTAAGGAAAGAATGAGTTGGTTTGATCACAAACCATAACACTTCATTTTGTAATGGGTTTTTACCAAAGATTTATTAAAGGTTTTTTATATATCATTCAACCATATCATCATTGTCAAACAGTACATAACTTGGGTCTCAGTGTTCAGTAACAGAGAACTATAAGAGTCTTGCTGTTATAAATATAAAAAGTATGTCTTGAATATGAGGAGCAGTGGTGGGGTTTACAGAACATGTGTCATTTAAACATTTTGTGTCCTGCATGATAGATCACAAGGCACATGTGAAGTTAGATTTCTTGTTATTGTCCTAATATATGTAGCAGCATATATTTGCTGTCATACACAACAAGAATCACAGAAAATATAAAACCTAGCACCAAAATTCAAAAAGTTATGTACATCATGATGAAACCTTTAAGTAGTCTGTTTTTTTCCCTCCATCTGTATTTCTTTGACTGTTTGTCCTTTATTGGTTGTGGGGTCTGCAGCTGCGTATTTCTGACTGTGTAGGAAAGTGACAGGGTCATTCTGGACAGGCTCATAAGGTCATTTGCTCCACAAACTCTTTTTTTACAAGAAAATATCACACGTGTCACAGGTTTGTGCGTATATAAGCTCTTAAAAATTAGCATAACTCAATTGTTTCATCATGTGTGGACGGTGCATGAAGAAAGTTCTCTGTCATCAGAAGGTATGATAGTTCGAACTGTCTCATCACGTGTGAACGGTCCTCTGAAGACGTTGGACTGTGCAAGTTTCCGCCGCTTGCTCAGAAACCTGTTTGAGATTATCTTGTTCACCAAAAAGCCGTGGAAGGGTATACATCATGTAGGCCACTTGGAGCAATCGCATCTCTAATCTTACGAATGATGTTCCATAAGTGAACCACTTTTTAGAGTTCTTCCTGAAAGACAAGAAAATAAACAAGTTCTTAAAGTACATACTCCATATTTAAAAGCATGTATCATATAGTATCAGGGTTTATACAGGAATGAGTAACCCTAATTTAATGCTTTTTAATGCTCTTTTAATGCTCGTAGAAATAAATTTAATGCCATCAACAAGTACCCATATATATATATATATATATATATATATATATATATATATATATAGAGAGAGAGAGAGAGAGAGAGAGTACTTGTTGATGGCTGTCTTCAGACAGAGCACCTCCGCACCTCCAAATGTTGTTCGAAGACCTGATTTCCCGACGTTAGTGGCAGTAGAGTTTGCTCCAACTGCTGCTGTGCTGTTTGCGGTAGCTAATGCGGACGTGACTGCGTTGGTTACAGAAAAGTAACTTGACATTGTTAGCTGTTATCTGCCCCTTGCAGCTGATCTGTGATCTAACTCCGCCATAGTGTTTCTTTATGGTTCATTTTGCCGGTCCCAAGCCCGGGTAAAGGAGGAGGGTTAGTATTGTAATAAAAATTTTTATTTTAATAAAAAAAATAAAAAAATTAAAAAAAATAAATTAATGGACATAAAAAAGTAGCTCTATATATTCTGAGTGTTTTTACTCACTTTTTGTCTCTCTCTAACAACGTTATTTCTCCCACAGCGTCAATAACATGCACCAGCTGATAGCTGCTCCTTTGCTAGCGCGGAGCCACAAAGAGTAACTTCACGTAGCGAACCAACAGCCGCACTCGAACAACCGGTTAAGCAGGCCGGCTGGGTGACGGTTCGTAGTAAGCATAGCTCTAGATTTCAGCCCCCAGATCACTACCAACCCATCTGCGTTTCTAATAAATTTTCCCCTCTGAGCAACAGTCTCGCCGAGGAGCCGACCTTAATTATTGGCAGCTCTGTAATAAGAAACGTGGCACTAAAGAAACCAGGAACCATAGTTAAATGCCTACCAGGGGCCAGAACGGGCGACATAGAATCCTACCTAAAACTGCTGGCTAAGGATAAGCGTAAATACCGCAAAATTGTTATTCACGCTGGCGGTAATGACACCCGGTCACGCCGATCAGAGGTCACCAAAGTTGGTGTTGCTTCGGTGTGTGAGTTTGCTAAAACAATATCGGACTCTGTAATTTTCTCTGGTCCCCTGCCTGATCTGACCAGTGATGACAAGTTTAGCCGCATGTCATCATTCAACCGCTGCTTGTCTAGGTGGTGTCCAGAAAACGACGTGGGCTACATTGATAACTGGCAAACTTTCTGGGGAAAACCTGGTCTGATCAGAAGAGACGGCATCCATCCTACTTTGGATGGTGCAGCTCTTCTTTCTAGGAATCTGGCCGGATTTATTAGTTCTCCTAAATGCTGACAACCCAGGGTCCAGACCAGGAAGCAGAGCCGTAGTTTAACACACCTCTCTGCAGCTTCTGTACTGTTACCCACCCATTACCCTATTGAGACGGTGTCTTTCCCACGGCCAAAACTTAACAGATCAAAAACTGATCTAAAGGGAACAAATCATAAAAATCTAATAAAAATCCATACGGATCACTTTGAACCAAAAAATAAAAAAATTAAATGTGGTCTATTAAATATAAGGTCTCTCCCTCCAAAGACTTTGTTAGTTAATGAATTGATTTCTGATAATCAGATTGATTTGTTTTGTCTCACAGAAACCTGGCTACAAAAATAATCCTAGATTTCTCTTTAGTACAGTTGCCAAACTTACTCAGAGCTGCTAGACCCAATCCCAACCAAGTTGTTTAAGGAGGTATTCCCTTTGATCAGTGGTCCTATTTTAGACATGATTAATCTATCCTTAGTAAATGGATATGTACCACAGGTTTTTAAAGTAGCTGTTATTAAACCTTTACTTAAGAAACCCTCTCTTGATCAAGATGAGCTAGTAAACTACAGACCTATATCTAATCTTCTTTTCTTATCTAAAATTCTTGAGAAAGTAGTTGCTAATCAACTTTGTGAACATTTACAAAGCAATGACCTACTTGAGGAGTTTCAGTCAGGCTTCAGAGCTCATCATAGCACTGAAACGGCTCTGGTGAAGGTCACTAATGATATTCTCTTGGCCTCAGATAATGGACTTGTGTCTGTACTTGTCCTGTTAGATCTTAGTGCTGCATTTGATACAGTTGATCACAATATTCTCCTACAAAGACTTGAACATACTGTAGGGATTAAGGGGAAAGCATTAGGCTGGTTTAAATCTTATCTGTCGGACAGATTCCAGTTTGTTCATGTTAATAATAAATCTTCCTCAAACTCTAGGGTCACCTGTGGAGTACCACAGGGTTCAGTCCTTGGACCAATTCTCTTTACTATATATATGCTTCCGATCGGCAAAATTATCAGACAGCATGGGATTAATTTCCACTGTTATGCTGATGACACTCAGCTATTTCTATCCATAAATCCTGATGAATCCAATCAATTACTTCGACTGCAGTCATGTCTTGATGACATCAAAAGCTGGATGACTTTAAATTTCCTGCATCTAAATTCTTACAAGACCGAAGTTGTAATCTTTGGGCCAGAGTCCTCAAAAAATAAACTTCCTAACCAATCACTTAATCTGGATGACATTAACTTGGCCTCTGGTAATAAAGTAAAAAACCTTGGTGTTATTTTTGACCAAGACATGTCATTTAAATCCCATATTAAAAAGGTTTCCAGAGTTTCCTTTTTTCACCTCCGGAATATCGCCAAAATTAGAAACATTCTGTCCAGGAGTGATGCTGAAAAACTAGTCCATGCATTTGTTACTTCAAGGCTGGACTATTGTAATTCTTTACTATCAGGAAGTCCACAAAATGCAATTCAAAGTCTTCAGCTTATCCAAAATGCTGCAGCAAGAGTTCTGATGAAAATCAACAAGAGGGATCATATTTCTCCAATTTTAGCTTCCCTTCATTGGCTTCTTGTTAAATCAAGAATAGAATTTAAAATTCTTCTTCTAACGTATAAAGCCCTTAATAATCAAGCTCCATCATATATCAGAGCTCTGATTACTCCGTATGTTCCTAACAGAGCACTTCGCTCTCAGACTGCAGGTCTGCTGGTGGTTCCTAGAGTCTCTAAAAGTAGAATGGGAGGCAGATCCTTTAGCTATCAGGCTCCTCTCCTGTGGAACCAACTCCCAGTTTTGGTCCGTGAAGCAGACACCCTGTCTACTTTTAAGACTAATCTTAAAACCTTCCTTTTTGACAAAGCTTATAACTAGAGTGGCTCATGTTACTCTGAGCTACCTTTATAGTTTTGCTGCTATAGGCTTAGGCTACTGGAGGACATCAGGGCCTACTTTTCTCACTCTACTGATTTCTACTGTTCTCCAGTCTACTGTTCTCCAGATTTGCATTGCATTACATTGAAATGTCATTTCAGCTTTTAACTTTTTGTTCTCTCTCTTTTTTCTTCATAGTAGGTACACCTGGTCTGACGTTCTGTTGACTGTGAAATCATCCAGGGAGGACAGATCACCGACTATTACCATCTAATGTAGAACAGATTACTAGATCAATGTGTGCTTCTGTGCTTTTTTGTCTCTCTTGTTGTGTCTCTGCTCTGTCTTCTGTAACCCCAGTCGGTCGAGGCAGATGGCCGTTCATACTGAGCCCGGTTCTGCCGGAGGTTTTTTTTCCCCGTTAATGGGTGGTTTTTCTTCCCACTGTCGCTTCATGCTTGCTCAGTATGAGGGATTGCAGCAAAGCCATGTACAATGCAGACGACTCTCCCTGTGGCTCTAGGGTTCCCCAGGAGTGAATGCTGCTTGTCGGGACTTTGATGCAATCAACTGATTTCCTTATATAGGACATTTTGACCAATCTGTATAATCTGACCCAATCTGTATAATATGATTGAACTTGATTTTGTAAAGTGCCTTGAGATGACATGTTTCATGATTTGGCGCTATATAAATAAAATTGAATTGAATTGAATTGAATTGACATCACATCATGTGGCAGATTATGCAAATTAGGCCATGACGTCATTCAGCGACTTTTAGCGACTTTTAGCACAGCCAATAGCTACTTTCCTTACTGAGGAGTTGGCAACTGTTGTAAATAAACCCACAGCTATAGCTGAAAGTCCCCCTAAGCAACAGTTAAACCTTGTAGTGTGTAAATGGAGAGTACAAAGGCAACACAAATCTGTTTTCACTGTGTAAACAGAGCCAGAGACTGTACTACAGTGATGCAAGTGTATCTAGAGCATAGTTGTTAACTATAAATAATAACTGCCGAATGGATCAAATTTCAAGTAGAGGACTTGCTGTATATGCATGACTTACTTTGTCACTCCTCAGAGCAGAAATACATTCCTCCGACAAATGATGCCTTCTTAAAAAGAAATAATCTCCCTCTGTCTCTCCTCTTCTCCATGACACTCAAATATCCCGCGAGCTGATGCCGGGTTATGTTGCGTTGTTATGAGGAGACAATTATCTGGTTTTAGCAAGATAAGTCTCTCATTAAAACAAGAAACTTTTGCCGTTAAAGGAAGAAAGTTATATAGTTATAACAAGTTGCCTTGTCAGCCGTCTGGAAGCAAAACGCTTTGGTACAATCCTTGAAAGTCACGTGACCTCCCACAGCCGGAAGAGGCAGCCTGTGAGCCTGCTGTGAGCCTGCGCTCAGGGCAACATGTGAGGCTGTGAGCCTGTGAGCCTGCGCAAGGGGACAAAATCGAAAAAATACACATACAAATCCTTCTACGCATTTGTGCATCTCACGCGGCAGAAGGGTAGCAAAAATCACGTGTGTAAAGAGAGCCAACCGAAAAACCGCTTGACTTGTAACCAATGATTTGTCTGTATATCTGGGTCTTGAAGCGACACAAGTGTCTCTGTGTGTGCTTACAGATTGATCTACACATTTGCAAATCTCAGTACACATTTGCAGATCTGAATACAGATTTGTGGATTTTTTACACATTTGCAAATCTCAGTACACATTTGCAGATCTGAATACAGATTTGTGGATTTTTTACACTTTTGCAAAACGGATTACACACAAGTAGTTTTACACATTTGCAGATTGTTGTACAAACACACAAATCTCCTCATACATTTACAGATTTATTTACACATTTTCAAATCCAACTGCACACACACAAATCGAGATACAGACACACAACTCTCCACACACATTTGCAAATGTTAAAGCTACTATTTTGGCCCCATATATATATATATATATATCCTTTTATATTTATTTAAATCTTTTTCAGACAATCCTCACTCCATAAATATACAACATACATACATATACATATATATATATATATATATATATATATATATATATATATATATATATATATATATATATATAATATAAATAAAAAACTAAATATTTCAGCACATAATTTCCTAGTAGTTGATAGTGTTAGTACATCCACTGACTGTAAAATTACCTCTGAAACGTTTTCACACAGCCAGAAAACTGCTCGTTGTTGCAACCAAATCCTATGGGGTTCTGTGAGAGTAGGGAGTAGCAAGATGGCGGCCAGTGACTTCAGTTTTTCGGGCAAATCAGCAATCTAGTAAATAAATAGAGATCAGTGGTTACTATCATAGACATCATATACGTAGACACCTCGTTGGGCGCGGGTTCGTACGTCAACGTCACTGCCATATTGTATGTGACAGAAAGAAGTTAAGCTCTGTTGTAGTGAACGTCGATCAGAACGTCGATCAGAACGTTCACTATGTCCATGATCCACATAACGTGCCCTCACTCTGCCCTTCTTTTCCTCTCGCAGCTCCGCTGCCTCGCGTTGCCGCTCTGCCCGGTCTGTCCTACCCCTTTAAATCTGCAGCACACGTGACTGTGCTCTGTGCTGTTTAACTCCACTGTCACTTTTTGGCTGTTTTCTAGTGTGTGCGTGTGCGTGCTTGCTAGGAGCGCGAGATTTAAGTTTCGATTCATACTGGGATACTGCGGTTACCACAATTAATACTAGACTACGAAACTAGTGCCAGTTAAGAAACTAAATATTATCTGCACTACAATAGGGGAAAGCCGCTGAGTGCAGTTCTTTAAAGAGGCAGGAGAGACCGTGTTGATTTGTGGAACTTGAGAAATGTAGGTAACCAACGGTAGCATCTCAAAATAGCATCTAATTCTGAATTATAATACATTTATCAACAGAAACCTAAATATTCTGTGCCAGGCAGGAGTTCTGAAGACTGCTGGAAAGATGGAAAAGCAAAGACTGTAGGCTATTAAAAATTCAGATTCTTAGCCACAGCTGCCTGAAAAAAGAAAAGGTGAGGGTTTTCCTTTTACCGTATTTTGTTGCTATTATTGCTTTAATTTTTGTTGACCCTTTGATGCAGTTCAGGTATAAATAGCAGGTGATGTTTCTTTTACATGATATACAACACAACAACACTAGATGCTGCCTAAACTGCTATATTTTGTTTAGACTTTTGCTTATTTATAATAGCGTAATTAGGATTCCAAAAAGTTATAGTGCTATTTATTTTACCATTTGTTATGCCAGAAGCTGTGTGAATATGCTTATTATTATTATTAATTATAATTTGGTATTATAATTTAAATAATAAATCATTCAACTCAAAATTCCGCTATAACAAAATATAGTTCCAATGGTGGTGATGTTAGCTATAAGCTTGTAAGTATTTATACCACTAATGCATTAGTTAATTTGCTGTTATGAACTCATTTATGCTGGAATAAAGGATCCGGTCGGACTTCTAACCGACGAGGTTTATCCAGCAGCTGTGAGAACCCCAATGTAACTGTAATTAGAGTTTAAATCCTTATTCCTTATCACCATCCAATGATATTGTCTCTGTATTAATGTCAGATGTTAACTCCAAAGGAGGTTAGCTCTGATTTCTGAATAACCAGGCAACTGTGAATTGGATTGAACACAAAGCAATGTCTATTCCGCAGTCGTTGGTTTTATTGAACCAAAAGCAATTCCCTGTTACAGTAATTCTCTGATTCAACAACTTTGGAATTCTTACTCACTACTAAAACTAAAACATGCAAAATATATATGTGGAAATAAAAGATCTTAACTCAACTCACAGTGGTTTAACACCACACTCAGAACATCGGCATTTGACGTAGCAGCATTGACAGACAGAACAGCTCTGAGAGTCCCACCGGACGCTTTGATGTCTTATAGAGCCATCAGCTAAGCTACCTACAGTTCAGTCATCCGACACCCTCCCAAGATGGCTGCTGCGATGACGTATGGTCTACCAATTTGCGTGATGCGTGAGGGGAGGTCCTAATGACGTAACCACGCTTACGCTGATGGGGTAAGGCCTCGCTTCGAGAGGGCGCGGCTAACTGGGAGTTTAAAGCAAAGACCGCGGAATGAGCTCGGACAAAAAGATTAAATTTGCTGATAAGGGGAAGCGAAAAGAGAGGGGGGAAAGCATGGAAGAAGATGGAAAATAACTGAAGCAATGACCCACGGCGGGGTTATTGATGAATCACAAATCAACACAGCAAAATCAATTGTAATGCACATACAAATAAAACATTCAGCAAAATAATTCCAACTTCGTCGTGGAATAAAAGCATTAACCTACACCTACAAAGTTCTAATGTCTGCCCAGGCACTTCTAAACATCCTATGGATGGAAAAGAAATAAAAGGGGAGAACCCCGTTACTTTGAGGTGGTCCCGAATGAAAGTCCCGGCTTCGATCCGGAGCGCTCCGGATCACGCGGCGTCCTGAACGCACCAGAGCAGGCAGGGGCGGGCGAGGAGGCTCTTCCGTCTCTTCCTCCGGGCTCAACAGTCGCTTTTGCTCGGCCCAGCAAAGCGTAGTCCTCTTTCGATCACTGGGAGATAAGGCGTTTTCCAGTATTTGATCAGAGGGAATTAAAGGTACCTTTTTGAGTCGACCTCCTACTATGCAAAGCAGGGAACAACGTTTGCATCGAAAAATCTCGGTCCAGCGAGAAACTCGAGCACGTGGCGTGTGGGTAATTAATCCACGGAGTACAGCTGTATGTCTTCTCAGGGTGGCGGTGAGCCAGAGAAAGAAGGCCGATTGCGAGGCGCAACAGAGTTTTATCAACTTTACCCTAGCAACGTTATCGGTTGCTAGGGCGCCGGCCATTTTGGGCTGCGTTGCATGATGGGAGTTGGTGGCCATTTTGACCACCTTGCATCATGGGAAATGCAGTCCGTCATGTCCCGAATTAATGCAGTCGTCACGTCTTGAACTGGCACAACACATTTCTACTTTTAGAATTAGAATTACGACAAATACAACCGAGGGACACCATTTGCATTGTTTTTGTTGTACAAAGGTTTTCACACTGTCCATTAGTAAATTAGTACAAACCAGGGGTGGAGTTAGACATTCTCATCACCAGGGGCTTAGCCCATAAAATATTACATCATTAATTTGGTACACCAAAAAAGTAAAAAATATTGAATCTGTTGATGTGGTCGTAAAATTAATTTAATATAGGCCTTTACATATCTTAAAGTTTAATCTGCTGTTCTTTAATAGTCTTACTAGTATACACCAATAGTATATTAATATGTTCTCATTTGAATCATGAAATGGACAACCACTCATGTAACAATTCAGTCTTGGTGTCACCAAACATACTCAAAGTACAGTATTGGGTCCTCCATGCTCCTTATGTATAAAGGTTTACTGCACATTTAAACATTGACATCTCACTATTGTTAGGGAAATAATTAGTTGCCTGAGAGGATGTAGGTAAGGAGAAGCTGTTATCTACACTTCAGATATATGATGTAAGAAATGTGTTTGGAATGTTAAGATAAATTACATGAAATGGGCTAAAGTGTCGCTTGACCCACATACAGATACACAACTAAGAGATTAGCTAAGGTAACCAAAGTTTATTTTCCACTGGAAGACTGATGTGAAGTGGAGAAGGAGGAGTCTGGTCCGATGGCTGGAGGATTCTCAGGTTATAAC
Organism: Fundulus diaphanus; assembly: GCA_037039145.1. Lineage (NCBI taxonomy): Eukaryota > Metazoa > Chordata > Actinopteri > Cyprinodontiformes > Fundulidae > Fundulus > Fundulus diaphanus. Next base: position 207,628 of record CM073140.1, read on the forward strand.
TAGGAGGGTCGTTGGAGGGCGGGCAGCGAGTCTGACAGTCAGTTGGTCCGGAAGCAGAACTTGCAGCTTTCGATAGAGTTCAATTGTTCCTTCTGTGGAGGTCCTCGGGAGTGGCTCTGATCACTGGTCAATGAGGGTTTCTTCTCCTAGGAATCATGAGGGTAATCCTGCAAAGAGTTTTGGAGAGGTTCAGGTTGCTAGATTCTCAGAAAGATATTCAGAAGACTAGCTCAGAGGGGCTCAGAGTACCATTAGTGGCTAACACTCAAGCGCTGGAGAACTGGCCGCCTGCTCCTCTTATGCTGGCAGTGATGACGCCGATTACACACAGGTGCGCTGGAATCACCCTCTGACAGCCAGCAACCCCATAGCTCCCCCTGGTGGAAGAAAAGAGGCAGCTCCCCACAAGACCAGACTTCAGAACCCAACAGTGCCCCCCCCCCCCTCAACGGCCACCACCTGGCGGCCCAGATGAACCAGAAGACAGAGATGATCGATACTCTGTTATTAGAGCTGGATCCAAAATAGAAGAACCGGGCACCCAAGAGCGCTCCTCTGGACCGTAGCCCTCCCAGTTGACGAGGTACTGCCACCCACGACCTCGCCGACGGGAGTTCACGATCCGGCGGATGGTGAAGGCTGGGTGCCCATCAATGTCTCGGGCGGGCGGAGGGGGCTCGGAAGGAGGGCACAAAGCATTGGTCTGAACAGGTTTTGACTTGGGAGACGTGGAATGTGGGGTGAATACACAAAGAAGGCGGCAGGCGAAGACGGACAGCAGTGGGACTGAGTACGGACTCTATTTCGTAGGGACCAATGAACCTGGGAGAGAGTTTCTTAGAAATGGATTTCAGAAGGATATCACAAGCTGAGAGCCAAACCTTTTGCCCGGAGGTGTACTGCGGGGCGGGTCTTCTTCTGCGGTCGGCGTAGCGCCGATTCTGTTCCGCGGTGCGGTTGAGGGCAGACACGGTTCTGTTCCAGATGTTTCTGCAGCGGCGGATGTGATGTTGTAATGAGGTAACAGCAATCTCTTTCTCATCAGATGGGAACAGTGGAGGTTGGTAACCTAAGGAGACTTCAAACGGAGAAAAACCTGTGGCTGCAGAGATGTGTGTGTTGTGTGCGTACTCTACCCAGGTCAGAAACTGGCTCCAGTCAGCTGGATTGGTAGACGTAAGGCACCTCAGGGTTGCTTCGAGCTCTTGGTTCATTCTCTCTGTTTGTCCGTTAGATTGGGGATGATACCCAGACGTTAAACTGGTCTTAGCTCCGAGAGAAGAGCAAAATTGTTTCCATACTTGAGACGTAAACTGAGGGCCGCGGTCCGACAGGATGTCCTGGGGTATTCCATGAAGTCGAAAAACATGTTTTATCAGGAGCTGAGCTGTCTGGGAGGCTGTGGGGAGTTTCCTGAGAGGAATGAGATGGCATGCTTTAGAAAAACGATCAATAACAGTGAAGATGGTGGTCATACCTCTGGAAACAGGTAGTCCAGTAACGAAATCCATGGAGATGTGCGACCAGGGACGTTTGGGTATGGGCAAAGGTTGGAGAAGGCCGGCTGGTGGCTGATGCCCTGGCTTGTTTCTGGCACAGATGGGACAGGCCAGTACATATTCCTTTACATCTTTATGTAAGGAAGGCCACCAGAAGCGCCGATTTATGAGAACTGTGGTTCGAGTGATTCCGGGGTGTGCAGAGAACTTAGCTGTATGAAACCAATGGATGAGGCGAGCTCGTGCAGTGGTCGGTACGAAGATCCGATTAGCAGGACCAGTTCCAGGGTCTGGTCCAGTTTGCTGCGCTTGACGAATTATGTCCTCTATCTCCCAAGTCACTGAAGCAACGGTACAGCTTGGAGGAAGGATGGTGGCAGGGGTCTTTTCAGAGTCGTCTGGAGAGTATAGTCGAGACAAGGCATCTGGCTTAATATTTCTGGAACCGGGACGATAAGAAATGGACAAGTTAAACCTTGAAAAGAACAATGACCAACGAGACTGGTGGGGATTGAGTCGTTTGGCAGACTGGAGGTAGGACAAGTTCTTATGATCTGTCCAGACCAGTACTGGATGTTATGCACCCTCCAACCAATGCCGCCACTCCTCCAGAGCCAGCTTAATGGCCAGCAACTCACGATCGCCCACATCGTAGTTGCACTCAGCAGAAGACAGTCTGCGGGAGAAAAACGCACATGGGTGAGTCTTGTTGTCTGTGCCAGAAAGTTGAGAAAGCACAGCCCCCACCCCAGTCTCGGATGCGTCCACCTCCAATATAAACTGTTTATTTGGGTCTGGTTGGATGAGAACAGGTGCATCAGCAAATAGTGACTTGAGGAGTAGAAAAGCTTTCTCAGCTTCAGGAGTCCATTTGAAAGGCGTCTTAGTGGAAGTCAGTGCTGTAAGAGGCAGGGCTGTTTGGCTGTAATTGCGAATAAAACGCCTGTAGAAGTTAGCAAAGCCCAAAAATCTCTGCAACTGTTTGCGGGTCTGCGGCACCGGCCACTCCAAAACAGCTCTTATCTTTTCCGTTGTTGGTCGGACCTGCCCGCCCTCAAGTACGAATCCTAAGAATGTCACAGATTGTTGGTGGAATTCGCATTTTTCGGCTTTTACGAAGAGCTTATTTTCTAAGAGGCGTTTAAGGACCATCCGGACATGCTGTTTATGTTCAGTGAGGGTTTTGGAGTAAATGAGTATGTCATCGAGATAGACAAAAACAAAAATGTTTAGAAAATCACGGAGAACATCATTTACTAAAGCTTGAAAAAATGCTGGGGCGTTGGATAAGCCAAACGGCATAACTAAATATTCAAAATGACCTAAGGGAGTCTTAAATGCTGTTTTCCATTCATCCCCCTGGCGGATACGGAGCAAGTGCTACGCATTACGTAGGTCTAGCTTAGTGAAAATTGTGGCTCCATGAACTGGTTCCAGAGCTGAGGACAAAAGGGGTAAAGGATATTTATTTTTAATGGTAATCTGGTTCAAACCCCGGTAATCAATGCAGGGCCTCAGTGATCCATCTTTCTTTCCAACAAAAAAAATCCAGCACCTAAAGGAGAAGATGAAGGACGAATGATGCCTGCTGCCAAAGAGTCTTTTATGTAGGTTTCCATGGCCTCCCGTTCGGGTCGGGAGATGTTATAGAGACGACTGGAGGGCAGTGGGGCTCCGGGGAGAAGGTCTATGGCGCAATCGTAAGGCCAATGAGGGGGAAGTGACAGCGCCTTAGTTTTTTTTTTTTTTTTCCCAGTGTCCTGTCTAGCAATGTGGCAATAAGAATTGATGTCTTAATGCCAAATAGAGCTCGACAGATTTTGCTTTCACAAGTGGAGCAAACAGCTTTCGCCACAATGCTCCGCTTTATTTGTGCATGTAAATAGCTTTATTGTGATTCCTGCAGGGAGAATTTCAAATTATATGGACACTACAATGGGAGAGTGGGAGAGTAAAGGAAGAACAAGAAGAGAAAAAAAAAAGAAAGAGAAGAGGTGAAAGAAAGAAGAGATAAAAGGAAGAGAATGATAAAACGTCCTCTGTCTGCTCCATCACCTGGAAAGAGACGCAAAAAGAACAGCACAACTAACAGACATAAAGCAACAGATACAATCGAGTAACACCTTGATACCATTGCTAAATGTATTATTATTTAAGCTGACATGTGTAATGTGATACCTTAAAAAAAGAAAGTGAAAGAAAATAAATAAACAAATTATAGGCTTTCTGTATATAAGTGAACATTTAATACCTGGGACCCAGCACCTGTGGGAGTTTGGGAGACTGCACTAGTTTAGGTGAAAATTATACAGAAGGAAATAGCTCGATAGTGGTTGTGGAGAACCAAAGACCCGCCTTCCCCGAGCACAGAGGCAGGGGTCAGGGGACCCATAACCCCGGACTCCATAAGGGGCCCCCAAAGCAGTGCGCCCGAGAGGGGCCACCACAGGAAATCTGCAACCCCCCCCCCCCCCCCCCCCCCCAAGGAAAGAGGAGAGACGACCCCGAGGAAATCCCCCAGCCACCGCAATGCCGACGCCCCCAAGAGCCACGGGGACGAGCCCGTGGGCTCCGCCGGCAGCCAGCCGCGCTGAAGTGGTCCCGGCCATGGGCCCCGGCCGCCCCCCGGGGGGCCAGGCCCCGCGCAGCCACCCCCGGGAATGGGCCGGCGCCCACCCGGGAACCCGCCCCAAACCCGCGGACCGTCAATGCGCCAGAGGACCAAGGCGCCCGCCAGCGCAGCGGAGGAGGGCAGGACGTGGGGGGATGGGCTCCGTACCTTAGTTTTGCTGAAGACAGGAGCTAGGTCATGATACTCTTCAGGGATAAGAGTCATGTCGGAAGGGTCTGCCTTCAGTGAAACTGCCGGCGGGGAACTCTGAGGAACAGCGGAGCGGAGGCAATCAGAGTGACAGCTGAGAGACCATGACTCCACATGTAAATCTGCCAAATTGATATGATGGTTATGTTTCTGAAGCCAACTGAATCCGAACACCACAGTAGAGTTGGCAGAGGGAAAGACGAAAAAGGAAATTTGTTCACTTTGGTTGCCTTATATGACCAATCGTAGTGGTTCAGTCTTGTGGGTTATTTGTGGTAATGTTTTACCGTCCAGAGCTGTGACACGGAGTGGGACCAGGAGGAGAATAGTTTCAATAGCCATCTGTTTAACTAAGGTGGAATCTATGAGGTTTTGTTCACACCCAGAATCAATGAGCGCAGAAAAACTGAGAGCCTCATTTCTGATAAACAGAGTGGCAGGCAGAAGAAGTCGAGGAGAATCATTTTCTTGTTTTAACTGGCCCGTCAGCCTCCTCACATCAACTGACGGGCCTGGGCTTTTGATCGACTAGGACAAGTGGCGATGTAATGGCTTGGCGATCCACAGTATAAACATAAATTGGAACTCATCCTCTTTTGACGTTCCTCAGGGGTCAGTCGAGCTTGCCCAATCTGCATATAATATATATATATATATATATATATATATATATATATATATATATATATAATGTATATATATATATATATATATATATATATATATATATACAGGTAAAAGCCAGTAAATTAGAATATTTTGAAAAAATTGATTTATTTCAGTAATTGCATTCAAAAGGTGTAACTTGTACATTATATTTATTCATTGCACACAGACTGATGCATTCAAATGTTTATTTCATTTAATTTTGATGATTTGAAGTGGCAACAAATGATAATCCAAAATTCCATGTGTCACAAAATTAGAATATTACTTAAGGCTAATACAAAAAAGGGATTTTTTTAGAAATGTTGGCCAACTGAAAAGTATGAAAATGAAAAATATGAGCATGTACAATACTCAATACTTGGTTGGAGCTCCTTTTGCCTCAATTACTGCATTAATGCGGCAGGCATGGAGTCGATGAGTTTCTGGCACTGCTCAGGTGTTATGAGAGCCCAGGTTGCTCTGATAGTGGCCTTCAACTCTTCTGCCTTGTTGGGTCTGGCATTCTGCATCTTCCTTTTCACAATACCCCACAGATTTTCTATGGGGCTAAGGTCAGGGGAGTTGGCTGGCCAATTTAGAACAGAAATACCATGGTCCGTAAACCAGGCACGGGTAGATTTTGCGCTGTGTGCAGGCGCCAAGTCCTGTTGGAACCTGAAATCTCCATCTCCATAGAGCAGTTCAGCAGCAGGAAGCATGAAGTGCTCTAAAACTTGCTGGTAGACGGCTGCGTTGACCCTGGATCTCAGGAAACAGAGTGGACCGACACCAGCAGATGACATGGCACCCCAAACCATCACTGATGGTGGAAACTTTACACTAGACTTCAGGCAACGTGGATCCTGTGCCTCTCCTGTCTTCCTCCAGACTCTGGGACCTCGATTTCCAAAGGAAATGCAAAATTTGCTTTCGTCAGAAAACATGACTTTGGACCACTCAGCAGCAGTCCAGCTCTTTTTTTCCTTAGCCCAGGTGAGACTCCAGCAGCTGTCTACTCCTTGTGAATCTCCCCCACATTTTTGAATGGTTTTTTTTTTCACAATCTTGACTAGGGCGCGGTGATCCCTATCGCTTGTACACTTTTTCTGACCACAGTTTTTCCTTCCCTTTGCCTCTCTATTAATGTGTTTGGACACAGAGCTCTAAGAACAGCCAGCCTCTTCAGCAATAACCTTTTGTGTCTTTCCCTCCTTATGCAATGTGTCGATGGTCGCCTTTTGGACAGCTGTCAAATCTGAAGTCTTCCCCATGTTTGTGTAGGCTTCAGAACTGGACTGAGAGACCATTTAAAGCCCTTTGCAGGTGTTTTGAGTTAATCAGCTGATTAGTTTGTGGCACCAGGTGTCTTCAAAATTTAACCCTTACACAATATTCTAATTTTGTGACACACGGAATTTTGGATTTTCATTTGTTGCCACTTCAAATCATCAAAATTAAATGAAATAAACATTTGAATGCATCAGTCTGTGTGCAATGAATAAATATAATGTACAAGTTACACCTTTTGAATGCAATTACTGAAATAAATCAAGTTTTTCAAAATATTCTAATTTACTGGCTTTTACCTGTATATATATAAATATACAGGACTGTCTCCGAAAATTAGAATATCGTGTAAAAGTACTGTATACTAGTAGGCTATTCAACTAATCACTTGAATCGTCTAATTAACTCGAAACAACTGTAAGGGTTTCCTGAGCCTTGAAAAACACTCAGCTTGGTTCAGTAAACTAAATCACAAGTATGGGGAAGACTGCTGATCTGACTGCTGTCCAGAAGACCATCAGTGACACCCTCCATCAGGAGGGTAAGACACAAAAAGAAATTTCTCTAAGAGCAGGCTGTTCACAGAGTGCAGTTTCAAAGCACATTCACAAAAAGTGTGTTGGAAGAGGGAAATGTGGCAGGAAACGCTGCACAACCAAGATCTGGCACCTGCCCACAGTGCCAAAACCACCAGTAACTGGTGTACTGACCATGGCATTACTGTCCTTGATTGGCCTGCCAATTCCCCTGACCTGAACCCCATCGAGAATTTGTGGGGTATTGTGAAGAAGAAGCTGAAAGACACCAGACCCAACAATGCAAATGAGCTAAAGGCCGCTAGTGAAGCATCCTGGGCATCCATAACACCTCAGCAATGCCACAGGCTGATTGCCTCCATGCCACGCCACATTGATGCAGTAATCTGTGCAAAAGGATTCCCAACCAAGTACTGAGTGCATTAATGGACATTTTCAAATGTTTGATTTTGTTTTGCTGTTATAATTTTTTTTTTTACTTGGTCTGAGGAAATATTCTAATATTTTGAGATAGGATTTTTGAGTTTTCTTCAGCTGTACGCCATAATCAGCGATATTAAAACAATAAAAGCCTTGCGATATTTCAGTTGATTTGTAATGAATCCAGAATGTATGAGATTTCATGTTTTTTAATTGCATTACAGAAAATAAAGAACTTTATCACAATATTCTAATTTTCTGAGACAGTCCTGTATATATATATATATAAATATATATATATATATATATATATATATATATATATATATATATATATATATATATATATATATATATATATATATATATATATATATATATATATATACTGTATATGTGTATGTGTTATGAATTGCCCAATTATTTCAGCAGACATGAATAAAAATGAAGTGATGTACACTGTTCGGCATTTTATAAACAAAAATGAAAAATATTATTACAAGAAAACAAATTGTTAGAAGAAACCTAGCATGAACAACATTTATCTGTGTATCGTGTTTTATTTTTTTATAGGTTAAAATGTGTTCTTCATTCAGTTAAGTTACACGCATTGGGTTGCGTATCAACAAAATTTACTCAAGATTACAACATAAGGAAAAATAGTCCTAATTTTTTTATTTATTATTTTTTTGTCAAAAGTTACAGAATAATTGAGTAAATCTAATTAGTTAATACCTGCCTTTGGCTGTTTGAGCAATATCACTTTTACAATTTCAATTAATTTTTTGCAGAATATATATCTGTTAACTGGAAGCCATTGTGACTTCTAAAATTAAATGTTAAATCCTACAAAACAGTAACAATAATGTTAAAGAATCTACAGTGATTAATTTCAAACATGCCTTTTTTATACCAATTATTTGTATAATTCCTGATGAGTACTAACCTTTTCCTTTTATGTCAGTAGATATTACGTTTTGTCCTTAAATTTACGTTAAAGTTAAATTTACATTGTGCAAATGACACTAAAACCCTAAATGATTTAAAACAAAAATTAAATTCATTATTTGGACAGCATTTATTAAACCATTAGAGATGGAAAGGATAAGATCTTGAGAGATATAAAGTATTCACTATTGTTTAATGCTCTTCCCCATGCAGGTGCAAAGGATATCGCCAATGTTACAGGTAAGATTCATTCATAATCACGTGTCATAGCAATTCTTCTGGTATGACTGTCTTGCAATGCACCTGTTTTTTTTATTTTATTTTTTTTATTTTCAGATGCCTTTGAATGGACTTGAAGCTGTTCTCCAGGAGGTGGTGCTAGCACAGGGAGACAAAGCTTACCTCACCCTGGCATGCCAAGACACACCTTGGCATCGACCTTCAAGTGCTTTGAAGCCATTGTGTCTGACCCAGTTTCACTTTGCTTGGCTGGATGGTAAGGACCTTTGAATTTTTTCACTTAAAACATGCAAAATTAGATTTGAACTACATGAAATCTATTTTTATTAACAGGTGAGATCCACTGGGGTAAATTTTCAGTCATTCAAAGCAGAAAATCGGATTCCTTTTGGGGTCGAAACGTGTTCTTCCTGCAACCGGCAATATAAAGACTGTGTGGGCTTCACCGAAAATGGAAGACGAAGAGAGTACCCTCTTTACTACTCTGATGACATACCTGGACACTGCCCTGAATGTTAATACTGAATGCAAGGAGAATATTAGTTGTTTTCCAGTCTTTTACACATTTCAGTTGTCACATATTGTTGTTCGTTTTTTGTTGTTGTGACATGCCATTTTAAATAATTTCTGCTGAAGCACATTTGCCTTGTGCAGTCATTCTTTTTCATAATGTGTTATTTTAATATTATGTATTATTAACATTATGTGGTTTTCATAGAAATGGTGTTACGTTGTGACTGTAATATCTTGAAGAGAGAAAGGAGAACCAATAAAGTAGTTGTAAATATATTGTAACAGCGTTGTTTAACAATTGGATAAGCTTGTTTTAAAAATTAGATATACTAGCAAAGTTAATAACTTGCAATATTTTGTATGTGTATATACAATGTGTCTTTTTGTTTTTGAACAATGACTGGAATGAATACAAATTTTCTTTACAAAACTGATAAACGGCCAAGTTGTTTATGTCAGAATTAACTATTGTTTTTTTTTGTTGTAATAAAGCAAACACATACAGAAACATTTTGTCCGGTTACAAAGTAATGACACAAACATAAGATGAAAGGTATGCTGTGCGAAGGTGGAGACCAGGTGGGGGTAAAGAAAGCTCAGGTGAGGAGCAGTTGCACACATCAAGCATCAAGCCGGACTTTATGAAGGGTGGAGTAGATGAGACCGCCACCGTTAGGCTGGGACAGATATTGGCTGAGCAAGTGAGATGAAGACAGTTAGTTAGAATTTACACGTTTAATTTATGCATCCAATGACTTCATTCAAAAAGGTTTTCATATATATATAAAAAAAAAAAGACTCATCCAGAGCAGACCATTCTCTCTGGTGGTTACCAGCGCCATGTCTACTGCCGGGTCCAAGCGCCGAAGATTATTTCTTGTCAAATAAACTTTCAAAAACCTTCTTTCTTTGAGTGAGTCTTTCCAGGTTGAAGCTACATTTTAAGTTTCAAATGAATCCCCTTGGGTTTTGCAAAAATTGGATATTTAAGGTCTTTGGAACGCAGTTTATGAATCGATTGCAATTGGTAGAATTGATATGGAATTTCTAAATGGTACATTACTGATTTATTAAAACTAAATACGATAGGTACACTTAATGACATTATATAAGCCGTTAGGTATTATGGTTGGCAAGTACTTTTACTTTTAATACTTAAGTAGTTTTAAAAGCTTGTACTTTCTTACTTTTACTTAAGTAAAATAATAATGTGGTACTTTGACTTTTACTTGAGTAAATTTTTGTCTGTGTATTTGTACTTTTACTTAAGTACATTGTATGAGTACTTTCTCCACCACTGCCTTCGACCCACTGGTCTCTCGGACACCTGTGGCCACCATCACACGACTGGCGCTGAGTCCCCACTGCTTCCTCCCCGGACGGCTCTCCATCCACTGAGTGGTAAGCTTGCCACTTATTTTCAGACGAATTACATTGTTCCATCAAATAAATATGACTTTATGAAAGGTTTGACACGGTTTATTAAACAATGAGATCATAATTTCAAAACAAAAATCCACCTAGAGTCACATTAACTAAGCTTTTTTCCGAAAACCGGCGCTGGCAGCCCCCAAAACGGTGTAAGCCGGTCTGGCAGCCTGTCAGCCTTGTGACAGCTGCCACTAGAGACTGGCACCCTGTACTGGCAACTGTCAATGGCCACTTATTTTCAGACGAACTACATCATTCCATCAAAACAATATGACTTTATGAAAGGTTTGACACAGTTTATTAAACAATGAGATCATAATTTCAAAACAATAATCCACCTAGAGTCACATTAACTAAACTTTTTGCCGATAACCGGCGCTGGCAGCCCCCTGAAACGGTGTAAGCCGGTCTGGTAGCCTGTCAGCCTTGTGACAGCTGCCACTAGAGACTGGCACCCTGTACTGGCAGCTTGTCTCTGTTGTGGCAGGTGCCAGTGGAGACTGTCAGCCTAGTGGCACCTGCCAGTAATACGCCGTGGCAGCCCGACCTGCCCCCGGAAATGCCAGAATGACCTGCCACTGCCACAAATTGCGCTTAAGTTATGGATGTATTATTAGGGAGTTATGCTAAACAAGTAAAGCACTAAAAATACTCTAAACATACAGCCGGAACAGGACTGATCAAGGAAGGCTTTCCTCCCTGGCAGTGATCTCCATTGAGACTGAGAGACTTTTAAAACTGAAGAAGATAAAGAGAACTTTTACCGGAAAATGACCGATATTTTTGTTCAGAAAGAGCGCCACATGGACTTCATTTATAAGTAGAGGTAAGACAGCGATAATTATTCATGTTTTGTTGTTGTAATGAAATGTGCGTAATGTGTGTTATATTTTTAGAATGTTACAAATGCAGAAATCCATCATAACTCATAAACTGTTACCAATCACATGACAAATCATTTAGTTTTATTTTTTTTCAAAGAATCAATATTTTGTTCACGTCTCTTGGTGAATTTATTTGGCTCAATCAGTCTCCTTCAGCACTTTGCAATGAGTCTACCTGTAGAGTGTATATATTTGTAAATCTGACTCTGATGACGTCAGTGCCTCACCAGCTATGAACCCTACCGCACGTCACTTGAACCGCGATATAGCGAGGGTTCCCTATATATATATATATATCCGTCCGTCCGTTGTCTTCCGCTTATCCGGGGTCGGGTCGCGGGGGTAGCAGCTTCAGTAGGGAGGCCCAGACGTCCCTCTCCCCAGCCACTTGGGCCAGCTCCTCAGGAGGAACCCCAAGGCGTTCCCAGGCCAGCCGGGAGACATAGTCCCTCCAGCGTGTCCTGGGTCTTCCCCTGGGCCTCCTCCCGGTGGGACGTGCCCGGAACACCTCTCCAGGGAGGCGTCCAGGAGGCATCCTGACCAGATGCCCGAGCCACCTCAACTGGCTCCTCTTGACGTGGATATATATATATATATATATATATATATATATATATATATATATATATATATATATATATATATATATATATTAGGGCTGGGCAACGATTAAAATCTTTAATCACGATTAATCGCATAATTTGCCTGATTAATCATGATTAATCGCATTGTATGCGTAAACTCCAAGAATGAATTCAAAAGTAGTGTAAGGAGCACTTTTATTTTAATGTTCTGCTGCCATATGAACAAAAGTGTTGTAACATTTGTAGCACTTATCAGTAACACATATTTAGTGTAAAGCTCAACTTAAACATGTAAAACAAAAAATAGCAATAATAATAAATTAAAGCTTATTGCCACTGACAGGAAATTCTCTTTATGGGGAAAAAATCTACCAAAAACAGGCAATTTCTGAGGTAACAGCAGGGAGCAGCATTACCATTTTATGTTCAATACCAAAGTGTGAAGCACAAAAAAAGGTCTACAGTAGTTATCCACTTCCCCATTACATTGGTTAGCTTCTCTGAGTCATTGATTTGTTGGGTGATGTCTACAGTGTGTTTGGCATTTAAGTAGTGATGTTACGTGATGTGCCGAGGCTTCGAGGCGTGTGTGGAGTAATGGAGGGGGCGTTTCCGTAAAGCGCGTATCGAAGCTTGCTTCATTTAGGGGAGGAGCCGAAAACGATGACGTCCGAAGCCTCGCTGCCCAGCTGTACCACGTGACTGCTTCGGGAAGTGGCTCAGATTTTGCCAGATGACCGGTTCATTCAGAAGCAGTTATGGCTGAACGCTGGATCATAAAACAGTTCTGCTAACCAGATGCAGTTTAAAACGCCACTTAGTCTGTTCGTAAGTTTCGTTTTTATTAATTCTGCATTTTTTAACTACATGTACCGTATTTCTGTGCCTCAGCGCTTGCTCCTCTTCCCCCCTCATCTCCCTCGGAGCAGGTGCTTTTATCACCGTTCACCATTCAAAACGTCGATTTGAATGGTGAACGGTGATTGTCCTCACATCGGTAGCAACGTGTGGCAATTAAAGTAAATAGGAGAGTTAGTAGCTGTGTTTCATGCTCTTTCGTTTTTAACAACATATAATCAGTGGCGCTTCCGTGAGCTGCTGCCTCGTGCTTTAATTCAGGTGCGCACTTTTAAGGGTCATTTTAAAAAACTTGTAACATCAGGGGCTTAATCTCAGATCTGTCAGTAGCCCTGTTCCCTTTATAGAAGCCCTTTACAGTATTTAGTTATGCATTTTCCCCACTGTTTATCAGTCGCACGCAGCGCACCAACGGGGGACCAGAGTGCACTGACGAGAGCAATAGAAATTTGTCTGGTCAGCGCGGCGACTAACTGAGAAACCTGTCGCTGTGAAAGGTGATGAGAATGTTATAAACTGTAACAGTCTAGAAGTGCATTGAGCTGAAAAGAGGGAGACATCAGCAGCTGGATCGTGCGTAAAGACGTAGCGTGAACCTCTTTGTGCTTCAGTGTTGCTGCTGAGGGGAAATTGTTGACCATAATCCCCCCCCCCCCCCAATATTAGCATAATCTCAATCTTAATTTTTGATCAAAGTTGAGAGGTCTGATTATTACACACCATGCCATATCACATGACACTACTATTTTGGGAATAATTACACACACAGAATACATTCAAACAATATTTTATTATACACATATGTGTATACATAATTTATGTAGACAAATGATTTTGTCCTACACCTTTTGTGAAGTCATTCCCAAGAGCCATAATAGACAAAAAAATCAATGCATCACACGTGTTAAGATACAGCTGGCTGTGATTATACACCTCGCCAGTAGGTGGTTTCGTGTGCACATGAAGCTCCAAGAAATGAACCCTTTCTCGAACCAGTTGGCTCAAGTGGTTCAATGCCTCATGAGGCTTCATCTCGCCATCACTACATTTAATTGATATTTTATGCTCAAGGTGCTCCGGTGATAAGAAAGTTTAACTTGGCAGTGGTTACAACTAACTTGTTTCTGTCATATTCGTTGCTGGAAGAACTTTAAACTGAAATGCTTGCTAACTCGATATGCTTGCATGTTTATTTGACGTTCCGGCCGCCAACTCACCGCCTCGCCTAAGAAAATTCCTGCGGGAAACACCGCCTTCCGCATGTCAGCTTTGTTTTTTTCCGTGTTTTCCTTTTTCCAGCCAGCACCTTTCTTCCTGTTTGAATCCGAGGCTGGGCTGACAGCGAGGTTATTGGCGCATTATCGCCACCTACTGTTCTGATTCAAACCCGTACACCGCAGCAACAGACCTTCACAAAATAAAAGCATGTGAGCAACATGCGTTAATGCGCGATAAAGTAAATATCGCCGTTCTAGTCTAATGAATTAACGCGAAATTAACGCGTTAACTTGCCCAGCCCTAATATATATATATATATATATATATATATATATATATATATATATATATATATATATATATATATATATATATATATATATGCTGTTCATTCACTAATGTCTAGCAAAGCTCTGATGCCTTCACGGACCTGTATCTCTCTACCTAATATTAGAAAGCTCACATTCTAATCAAAAATATAAACAGTATCTTTTCATCTTACTTGTGAAAAGTTATCCCTCTAGCCCTGACGTAGATAGTCCCTCGATTTAAACAAAAATGAGCCGCACAGTGCTGAGGCATCATTAGTGTGTTCAGCTTGAATCAGCAGGATTGGGTAGCAGGTCCATAGACATTATATACGTATATAATGTCTACGAGCAGGTCGACCGCCCCAAAATGGCGGCCGTAATTCCTGCGCAGCGACAGTCAATGAGGGGTCTACTCTTATATTATGTCTACGGTGCTACCGGTACGGATCGGGAAGTGACACATACAACGGATGAAAACGGAACACATTAAAGCTAACGAGGGACAGCTAGCATGTCGGGGGAATAATTACTTTGGTCGCTGGCCTAACTTCAAGCAGTCTTCTAGTTATTTGAATAACCTGAGAAAGAAATGTAAAGATAATTGGTTTCAGCCAAGAGTAAATGTGGCTTACAAGTTCCAGTACACGTTGGTCCGTGTCAGATTTGATCTAGCCTGCTAGCTCGTGAGCTATGGCGGACAGCTTTGGAGAGGAGTACAGCGGTAGTGCCAATGGTTTAGGAGTTCCCGGACCGGGTAGCGGAGCCTTAACGCTACCGAATTTGGCCAGCTCTTTGCCGGGGGGACACCATGTAGCTAGCAGTGCTCACCCTAGCCCCAACTCGGCCTCTCCCTCTACTACTACAGCTGCTATGGATGGCCTGGCCGCTGTAGTGTCCCCCGTGTCCACTGTTGCCTCTTCTGCCACCGGATTTGGGAACACATTCACCTCCGACCCCTCGTCACCTGTCGTGGCAGTGTCTCCGATCGTACACACGTCCTCGCCCCTGCCAGGTGTTGGCCTGGGGATGGCAGGAGGGGGCCTCCTCTCCCAAATCCACGCCACTTCCTGGGACCCGACTCTTAGTGCAGATTGGGACAACGAGAAGGCATCCCAGCAATGCATTTTGAGGATAAAGAGGTAAATTAAAAAATACCGAAAACTCTTTACACACTTTTTTTCTGCTAATGTCTGTATGGCACAAGTAAGATGTAAGGTCTAAACTTGGAACAATCCTCATAATATAAAGTAAGGAAGCTTCCTTCAAATGTTTTAAGTTACTAAACTCATCAGGGTACGTTTCAGGAAGTTAAATCATACCATGTCATTTAGGATAATTTTTACAGTTGGGTTTTACCAACCAAACTAGCGTTTGGGCCATTATCCACAATACACAATAACATCTACTTTAGGGAAAACTTCTAGCCAGTTGAAACAAGCATTTTTATATATAACCTTTCTCTACCATGAAGACTTTTGGTTTTAAAATACCCGGAAGGCAGACTTCCTGCTGCTGTAAAGAGGACTGTTCCAGCAGCGGTAAAAAAGTGAAAGCAAAACCTAAGCTAACGAGGTCAATTAAAAGGAACAAATAAAACTACTCCAGTCGTGGTTTATTTAAACATATCTGTATTGTATAAAGTTGTAAAAGGCCTATTTTTTCCCCCTTATTGTGATGTTCAACTGGATGCATAACATTTTATACCATGCATATTATAGAATAGAATCAGAAAGGGGAAAAATACTGCACAGATATTAATGAAGGGGAGAAATACTGCACAAATTTTAATGAAGGGGAGAAAATACTGCACAAAAATTTTAATGAAGGGGAGAAAATACTGCACATATATTAAAAAAGGGGAAAAATACTGCACAAATATTAGTAAATAATATGGCGCATTCAGGTAAAAATGCAATGTTCAAGTTAAAATATAAGAAAGACAGCAGTCGATTTACAGAATGATGTAAGACAACTGCAATATACATGATTGTATAAACATTCCCAGAGAAGCTAAAATGTGTGCAAATGGACATTGGCTTTTGAGAGACGATGTAAATGATTCTTCATCAGATCAAAAACCTTTGGAACTAGAAGCATATTGTAAACACTTATTGAGTTTGTTGTGACCAGCAGAGATTATTAAGTCTAACAGCAGCTGAGAGGAAGGACCTTCGCAAGCGCTCCTTTGAGCATCTGGGATGCACCCGTCTGTCACTGAAAGAGTTCCCCAGCTCTGGAACAGCTCTATGCATGGGATGGAAGACACTGTCCATCAGTGATGTTAATTTTCTTGCCACCACCTGCATTGGGTCCAGGGGGCATCCCAGGACAGAGCTGGCCCTGTTAATGAGCTTATCCAGCCATTTCGTCTCAGCTGCAACAACCCACGCTGTCGAAGATGATTGATGCTACCACAGAGTCAAAGAAGGAAAAGGAGCAGAGATGTCAAAAGTATTCAAATGTATTACTCTGGTAGAAGTATACATACTAGGGTTTAAAAACGCTTCTGTAGAAGCTGGAGTATCAATTCAAGCTTTTTACTCAAGTAAAAGTATAAAAGTACCAGTTTCACAACTACTTTAAGTATAAAAGTAAAAGTAATTCAAGAAATAAAATGCCATTAAGAACTTAGGTTTGGCCGCCCAGATCATTGTCGCGGAGCCGTTTACCTCATGCAGGTGGTCGGCAATGCTAGCTGACGCACACTCCTCACCAGTTGGTGACGGTAATGCTGTAAGGTGCTGTAAGTTCATGAGTTAATTGGAAGTGTTTAAATGGACGCTGATCGGATTATGGATCATAAACCAGCCCTCTAGATAAGAATACAATCCATTATGATAATTTGTTGATTAAGCTTTAACTTTTTTTAATTTGATGACAAAGTCTGAGTGAAAGTACTGTATGGTAGTGAGGAGCAGGGCTCTGAACTACATTTTCAAGAATCAAGAGTCTTTATTGTTATGTAACCATAATGAAATTTTGGTGAGACACTCAGAATGATAAGAGGTAGACCCAAATTAAAAACACTTACAGAAAATCGAGACATAAACATCCCTAAAGGGCACTCTCAAAACTGTAAAACCCTCAGAAAAAATAAAAAGTATTTGGAAGAAAAATATGGCAGACAAATATGTAGAGGACAAATGTAGCATGTAGTATTTACATAAAATGTAGCTTGTGCTGAAACAGCCTATGAAATGGGCTGGTGGTTTATTTCATTGTCAGAAGTGGTGTTTTTGCTCTGGTTTCATTGTTATGCCCAATTATTTCCTCAGATGCACAAGTTCAAGGGGGAGGTTCAACCAAACTGCATTGACCCCCCCAGTTTTAAAGCTTCACTTTAGTTGTGTTAAATCACTGTTCATATAGACATTGACTAGTAAACGATTGACTAACAGTCTAGTCAACATAAACTTCTTTATTTGAAGCAAAATTATTTATTACCTAATATTATTGTAACAGTACACCTAAGTAGCAACTTGTGTTTTGTGCGCTTATTAGCTCTTACATTCCAAATGTTCAATTTTGGAAAAAAGAAATGGAAATAAAACCTTTTTTTCATCCGATTAATCGATTAATCGTAACAAATAATTGACCGATTAATAGATTATTAAAATAATTGTTAGTTGCAGCCCTAATTCAGTTTGCTTCTGGTGGTTTTCTACTACAACTGAATGCAGCGCAAATGTGGGTGGGGTTGCTGCAGTAGCAAGGTGGCGCTGAGACACAAAGCGATGTGAGAAAACATTGATGCGACAAAGGTGTAGCTATCAATCTGTCTGAGTAGGTCGACAAGCAGTGAGAAGGAGCTGACATGGAAGAAAAAGACCAGAGAGAGCATTAAAGTAAATGAAGAAGACCGACTTAAGGCAACCTTTCCTTGTCACCTACGGTCGCGGCTGCTACCAAGCGTTGGCGTCGTCATTTCCCGGCGGCTTAAAGCTGCAGGGTTGGAAGCAACGCCGTGCTTTGGTGCCAAAGCGCTGCTGGTAATAACAAACAGTGGCTTTCTGGCGTCTCAGCTTCTTCAGCGAGCGAGCAGTAGTCCTTCTTTGGGAGCAGTGGAGAGTTGGTGAGGACAGCCTGCACTGGAGCTGTTGGAGGAACAGGTTGATAAAGAGGAACCCACCATCGTCTGTAACCAGCTGGGATAACATGCTTTCCAAGAGCTGTGAAATCCCTCAAACCCGAGAGAGAGTAGCTGCTTCCACGAATAGCGGCGTAGAAGCAGCTGCTTGAGAGCGGTGTTGATCCTGATGGGTTGAGTGGTCGTCTTGCAATCAGAAGGTTGTGGGTTCGATTCCAGCTTCCTCGTGCCACATGTCGATGTGTCCCTGGGCAAGGCACTTAACCCCAAGTTGCCTACCAAGCTGCGTCTCGGTGTATGAATGTGCCTTGCACTCATAGTACATGCTTAGTGCTTTCCGAACAGGTTGTTCCCACGTGGAGTACTTTCTTGTGATTGACTTATACAAGAAAGATTTCTGATTGGTGGCAAACCATTTCCTGTTTAAAAAAATGCATTTGTGTATCGAGTCAAGGCAGGGGAGTCTCAAAATCCACACACAAATGCATTGAAGTTTAAAGACCACTGGTACTTTGTAATTAGGCCCGAGCAGCAAAGCGCTGCGAAGGCCTATTGTTTCTGTAATGTTAAATAGGCCCGAGAAGCAAAGCGCTGCAAAGGCCTATTGTTTCTGTACTGTTTGTTATTAGGCCCGAGCAGCGAAGCGCTGCGAAGGCCTATTGTATCTGTAGTGTTAATTATTATTATTAATCTGCCACCCTAAATAGGGGCCTTTTTGGGGGCTTTATCATATTCAAAAACTCACCAAACTTGGCGGATGCATGAAGACTGTTTAAAAATTTTGTATTTTAAGGTCGTCACAAAAATCAAAAGAAAAATGCCTCAACAGCGCCACCTAGCAATTTTCAAAGGACCCTTTGCTATTCACTTACTTCATCGTAGAGACATGAGATTTGGTACAGTGGTAGAGCTCACCAAGACGGTCAGAATTTACAATTAATGTCATAGTGCAAGTATCACAGTAAGTTGGCCATTTTAGATTGAAGGTCTGATTTTGACCCCATTTTTGACGTTTACAGCATTGGTATTTGATTGATCTCCTCCGAGGGATTTCGAGCGAGCGGCTTGAAACTGGGTCAATCTGATCATAAGGCATGGCCAATTAAAAGTTATAAAAATGGTGAGTTTTTGAGCATGCTGAAGGGGCGTTAGCAGGGGTCACCTATTCACCACAAAAAATAAAACTGTTAAATCTCCTACACAGAAACACACAGGGGGACCAAACTTTCCGTGATTGATCATCGGGTGTCCTACAAAACCCAATGATCAAATGATGACATAATTTAGGCCACGCCCCCTGACAACAGGAAGTGTCATGTTTTGCTGTAAACTGTCGCTATGTTACCCTTCTGAGCTAATTAACATGAAACTGTGTCCAAAGACAGAAGACATGTTGGTGTGTTGTGGATTCCAGCCCCAAGTGGATTCGATGGAGCAGGGCGGCGTGGCGGCGTGGGGAAGTCGCCTCAAATGCCGCTGTCATACGTTTGGCTCTGAATTCCACAGTTTTGGGCCAAGCTGCTTAAAACTCACTTGGATGCATCCTTATCCACCCCCCGACAGGAATCCATAACAAACTTTGGTGGGCGTGACCTAATTTCTCTATAGCGCCCCCTAGAATATTTTAAATGATCAGCCCCAAGCCATGCTTTAAGCTATTCAATTCAATTCAATTTTATTTATATAGCACCAATTCATGAAACATGTCATCTCAAGGCACTTTACAAAGTCAAAATCAATCAGATTATACACATTAGATCAGATTATACAGATTGGTCAAAAAAATTCCTATATAAGGGAACCAGTTGATTGCATCAACATCTTCACAAGCAGCATTCCCTCCTGAAGAAGCGTAGAGCCACATGGAGAATAGTCTGCATTGTCCATGGCTTTGAAGCAATCTCTCATACTGAGCAAGCATGAAGCGGCAGCGGAGAAAAAAACTCCCTATTAACAGGAAGGAAACACCTCCAGCAGTACGTTTTTATAGGTTTATTAAAGAACCAGGAAACAGGGGAAATTCTGCCTCAGCAGAGGCAGCGTCTGGCAGCGGTCAGGGATCAGGAAACTGGGTCGATCACTGGGAGGAAACGAGACAGAGATTATCACGGGGAACGAGAGGAGGACCTGACCTGACTAAGCTGGATGTGCTGCTGAACGCAAGCTTACCACTCAGTGGATGGAGAGCCGTCCGGGGAGGAAGCAGTGGGGACTCAGCGCCAGTCGTGTGATGGTGGCCACAGGTGTCCGAGAGACCAAAGGGTCGAAGGTGGGGCCGGGTCCGAGCAGCACCAGGGAATCCAGAGGACCAGTACGGCGAGAGGAACCAGATGATAGCGGATGAGACGAACTCCAAGCGGAGAATGATGATGCGTGGAGCAACTGTCACAACTGACTTCACTGAGTCACGAGAGGGAGTGGGCTGTCACGAGGAGGTACCTGAGAGACACAGAGGTAAGTGGTTAAATTCTAGTAGCCAAAGAGAACGAGAGGCCGAGGCTTGTTGCATACCACAAACGTTAACAATCCGGCGTCCTCTCGCCGTCTGCGTGGTGTTTAAGTAGTGCCGCCCGATGCTGCTCAACTGCTCGCAGGTGTGGGCTCCGCCCACCAGTAAACCCCGAACACCTGTGGAAAAATCTGAGGCAGCAGAGCCGGCAGCAAGCTGCACAGCCCTGCTAGCTGAGTCATGACACCACCCCCCCCCTCAAGGGTCGCCACCTGGCGACCCAGAGGAAGACGTGGAGGGACGAGAGGCGAGGAAGTCTTCAACGAGGGACCGATCTGGGATCGCAGAGCCAGGAAGCCAAGACCGTTCCTCCGGACCGCAACCAACCCAATCCACGAGGTATTGGAACCCTCTACGTCGTGGACGGGAGGCCACGATCCGGAGGATCTGCCGACCATGATGGTCCTGGGAGGGTGGAGGGCACAATGGACTGGAGATGACCGGCTTGATCTGGGAGACGTGGAACGTAGGGTGGACACGGGAGTGGGACGGGAGACGGAGACGGACGGTGGTAGGGCTGATGACGGAGGTGATCTCATAGGGTCCAGAGAAGCGGGGTGCCAATTTGCGAGAGACAGCTCGGGAAGGTAGGTCTCGGGTGGATAGCCACACTCGCTGACCGGGGTGGTAGGTGGGGCCTGGGACTCGCCTCCGGTCAGCGAATCGGCGGTTCTTCTCGGCAGTGTCTAGGAGTGCTTGGATGGTTTGAGTCCAGAAGTGTTTGCAACGGGTGATGTGTTCGTGGACGGAGGAGACGGCGATCTGATGGTTGTTGTCGGGCAAGAGTGGGGGCTGATAACCCAGGGAAACTTCAAAGGGAGAGAGTCCAGTGGCGGTAGAAACATGACTGTTATGGGCATACTCAATCCAGGGGAGGTACTTGTTCCAATCTGTGGGGTTCTGGGAGGTGAGGCAATGGAGGGCGGTCTCCAGCTCCTGGTTCATCCGCTCTGTTTGACTGTTGGTCTGCGGGTGGTAGCCAGAGGTCAAGGAGTACCGGGCCCCAAGGGCCACGGCAAA
This sequence comes from Fundulus diaphanus, assembly GCA_037039145.1. Classification (NCBI taxonomy): domain Eukaryota; kingdom Metazoa; phylum Chordata; class Actinopteri; order Cyprinodontiformes; family Fundulidae; genus Fundulus; species Fundulus diaphanus. Next base: position 229,442 of record CM073140.1, read on the forward strand.
CTCTTTCCACACCCGGGATACGAACTGAGGACCACAGTCAGACAGTATCTCCTGAGGTATTCCATGGATGCGGAACACATGTTTAACCAGGAGCTGGGCCGTGAGGAGAGCAGAAGGGAGCTTACGGAGAGCGACGAGATGGCAGGCTTTGGAGAACCGGTCGATGATAGTGAGGATAACAGACATGCCTTGAGACACGGGGAGTCCAGTGACGAAGTCAAGAGCAATATGTGACCAGGGACGTTCTGGAATGGGTAGAGGTTGGAGGAGGCCCGCAGGTGGTCTATTGGAGGGCTTGTTTTGTGCACAGGTGGGACACGAGAGGACATATTGTTTGACGTCTTGGAACATGGTCGGCCACCAGAAACTTCGGGCTAGGAGAGTTTGAGTGCGATGAATACCAGGGTGTGCGGAGAACTTCTGGGCGTGAGCCCACTGAATGACTCGGGGTCTGACGGAGGCAGGGACGTATGTGCGATCTGGTGTACCGGTTCCCGGGTCTGGGTCTGAGGGGAGTGCTTGTGTGATGAGATCCTGTACCTCCCACTGGAGAGCTCCGAGAACACAGGACGGGGAAATGATGGTGGCTGGTTCCTTCTCTGAGTCGGGGGCAGAGTACAGACGAGAGAGAGCATCAGGTTTGATATTCTTGGAGCCGGGACGGTAAGAGATGGTGATGTTGAATCAAGAGAAGAACAGGGACCAACGGGCTTGACGGGAATTAAGTCTCTTGGCGGTTTGGATGTAGGTGAGGTTCTTATGATCAGTCCATATAAGGATGGGCTGCTCGGACCCCTCCAGCCAGTGACGCCACTCCTCCAGGGCGAGCTTGATAGCGAGTAACTCTCTGTCTCCGACATCGTAGTTTCTCTCAGCCGGAGACAGCCGCCTGGAGAAGAAGGCGCACGGGTGGAGTTTCTGGTCTTCATCGGACACCTGGGACAACACGGCTCCTACCCCTGTATCAGAGGCGTCTATCTCGTCAATGAACTGTTTGGAACGATCTGGGTAGATCAGGATCGGGGCACTGGAGAACATATTTTTGAGACTGGTGAATGCTGACTGGGCTTCGGGATTCCAGATGAAGGGGATCTTGACGGAGGTTAGTGCATGGAGGGGGGCGGCAATCTCGCTGTACCCGCGGATGAAGCGTCTATAGAAGTTTGCGAATCCTAAGAACCTCAGTAGGTCCTTACGGGTGCTGGGTACAGGCCAGTCGAGCACGGCTCGTATCTTCTCAGGATCCGATCGGACCCGCCCCCCTTCTAGGATGAGTCCAAGGAATGCAACAGAGGGCTTGTGGAACTCGCACTTTTCAGCTTTGACATAAAGTTTGTTCTCTAGGAGGCGCTGGAGGACAAGGTGGACATGCTTCAGGTGCTCAGAGGGACTGCGGGAATAGATTAAGATGTCGTCAAGGTACACAAACACAAACTGGTTCAGATAATCACGAAGAACGTCGTTCACTAGGGACTGGAAGACTGCGGGGGCGTTACATAAGCCAAAAGGCATAACCAGGTATTCAAAGTGGCCGAGTGGAGTCTTAAATGCTGTTTTCCATTCGTCCCCCCGGCGGATCCGCACTAAGTGATAAGCGTTGCGCAGATCCAGCTTAGTAAAGATGGTGGCTGACTGAACTGGTTCAAGTGCAGATGAAAGGAGTGGGAGAGGATATTTATTCTTGAACATGATAGAATTTAGACCTCTATAGTCGATGCACGGGCGAAGGGAACCGTCCTTCTTCCCGACATAAAAGAACCCTGCCCCTAGTGGAGAAGACGAGGCACGGATGAGCCCGTCTGACAGCGACTCTTTAATGTAACTTTCAAGCGCCTGGCGCTCGTTCTGCGAGATGTTATATAGGCGGCTAGACGGCAGCGGGGCGCCAGGCAAGAGGTCAATCGCACAGTCATAGGGACGGTGCGGCGGGAGTGAGCTGGCCCGAGCCTTACTAAAAACCTGTCCAAGGTCGTGATAGTCAGGAGGTACTAATCTTAAAACCTCGGGATCAACCTGGACGCAGGTAGGTGTGTATGATGACGAGGAAGGTGCTGGTGATTTTAAACAACTAGCATGACAACTGGGTGACCAAGAATCAACTCGACGGTCCATCCAGTTAATCTGAGGGTTATGATGCTGTAACCAAGGGAACCCAAGCACCACACAGGCCTGTTTGACAAGAAAAACTAAGAACGTGGCCTGTTCCCGGTGATTACCCGATACCAGCAACTCAAAAGGTAATGTACGGTGTGTGATGCGGGGCAGGACACCCCCGTTCAGTGCTGAAATCTGAAGAGGTTGCTCTAACTCTACTGTTTTTAAGTTAGCCTGTTGGACTAATGATGGATCGATCAGGTTAAAATCACACCCAGAGTCGATTAGGGCTGACACCTTAAACGTCTCCCGGCCGGAAACGACGGCAGCGGGTAAACACAAGCGCGGAGGAGATGATGGGAAGGTATCAGTATGGTCCGCCGGATCCTCCTCTACAGCCGACGGACCGGCTCTTTTGGTCGTTCAGGACAGTTCCTAATGAAATGTTCAGGTGAGGCACAATAACTGCAGAGTCTAGAACTCATACGCTGCTGCCTCTCGTCTGGCGTGAGTCTAACACGCCCCAGCTGCATTGGTTCGGGTGAAGAGGTTGGTGGCGCAGGGGGTTCGGCGGAACGAGCGGGGGTCCGCTCGATAGGAGCCGGCCGGACTAACGGCGGAAATGCTGGACGGTTTCTTCCCCGCGCTCGTAAACGGTTGTCTAAACGTACGGCCAGAGCTATGCATTCATTGAGCGAATCTGGCTGTTCTACACGCGCCAGTTCATCCTTTAATGATTCGTCCAGGGACTGAAGGAAAACTGATCTTAAAGCTCGTTGCTCCCAGCCCGCCGCCGCAGTGCGGAAATCTATAGCGTACTCCGCCACCCGTCTACCCCGCTGACGTAAGGTGAGAAGCCGCTGAGCGTCTTGAGATTCATCTGACTCGGCGGCGAACACAGAACGAAACTCAGAAATAAACTCATCAAAAGTGCAGTCGAACTGCTGGTAAGTGGTGAAACGGGCTTCAGCCCATCTAAGAGCTCTGCCCGTCAATAACCGAAGAACGTACGATATCTTAGTTTGGTCTAGGGAGAAAGTCTGAGGAGAGCGATTAAACACTAAGGAACACTGAAACAGGAAACCACCACATTCATTAGTCTCTCCGGAGTATTTCTCTGGAGAAGGTGAGGATGTTTCACGCCCAAACTCCGGCGATGGAGGTGACGAAGGCTGGAAGCCGGGGTCTGGTGACGCGGAAACCACCGGCTGTCGGCTAGCACTAACCCTACCTAAGAGCTGGTTCATCTGTGTGGTTAAGTTCTGGAGCTGGCCGTGTAGCCCGGTCACAGAGGATTCTAAACCTGTAATACGGTCCTGTTGTAAGGCTAACGCCTGCCCGAGTGTGCCTGCTGGGTTAGTCTGGCCGGATTGTTCTTCTGTCATGGCTGGCTTAATGTATTTAGCCCACATGCAGAAGCACACTCGGGAGAGACAGGTACGTTTTTATAGGTTTATTAAAGAACCAGGAAACAGGGGAATTTCTGCCTCAGCAGAGGCAGCGTCTGGCAGCGGTCAGGGATCAGGAAACCGGGTCGATCACTGGGAGGAAACGAGACAGAGATTATCACGGGGAACGAGAGGAGGACCTGACCTGACCTGACTAAGCTGGATGTGCTGCTGAACGCAAGCTTACCACTCAGTGGATGGAGAGCCGTCCAGGGAGGAAACAGTGGGGACTCAGCGCCAGTCGTGTGATGGTGGCCACAGGTGTCCGAGAGACCAAAGGGTCGAAGGTGGGGCCGGGTCCGAGCAGCACCAGGGAATCCAGAGGACCAGTACGGCGAGAGGAACCAGATGATAGCGGATGAGACGAACTCCAAGCGGAGAATGATGATGCGTGGAGCAACTGTCACAACTGACTTCACTGAGTCACGAGAGGGAGTGGGCTGTCACGAGGAGGTACCTGAGAGACACAGAGGTAAGTGGTTAAATTCTAGTAGCCAAAGAGAACGAGAGGCCGAGGCTTGTTGCATACCACAAACGTTAACGTTTGTGGTATGCAACAAGCCTCGGCCTCTCGCCGTCTGCGTGGTGTTTAAGTAGTGCCGCCCGATGCTGCTCAACTGCCCGCAGGTGTGGGCTCCGCCCACCAGTAAACCCCGAACACCTGTGGAAAAATCTGAGGCAGCAGAGCCGGCAGCAAGCTGCACAGCCCTGCTAGCTGAGTCCTGACACCTATAAGCTTTGTCAAAAAGGAAAGTCCCAAGAGCCAGCTTCTAGTGGAGGAGTTCCAGTATCTTGGGGTCTTGTTCAGGAATGAGGGGAAGATGGAGCGGGAGATCGACAGGCGGATTGGTGCGGCATCTGCTGTGAAGCGGGCGCTGTACCGGTCCGTTGTGGTGAAGAGAGAGCTGAGCCAAAAGGCGAAGCTATCGATTTACCGGTCGATCTACGTTCCTCCTCTCATCTATGGTCACAAGCTTTGGGTCGTGACCGAAAGAACGAGATCCCGGATACAAGCGGCCAAAATGAGTTTTCTCCGTAGTGTGTCTGGGCTCTCCCTTAGAGATAGGGTGAGGAGCTCAGTCATCCGGGGAGGACTCAGAGTAGAGCTGCTGCTCCTTCACGTCGAGAGGAGCCAGTTGAGGTGGTTCGGGCATCTGGTCAGAATGCCTCCTGGACGCCTCCCTGGTGAGGTGTTCCGGGCACGTCCCACCGGGAGGAGGCCCAGGGGAAGACCCAGGACACGCTGGAGAGACTATGTTTCTCAGCTGGCCTGGGAACGCCTTGGGATTCCCCCGGAGGAGCTGGCCCAAGTGGCTGGGGAGAGGGACGTCTGGGCCTCCCTACTGAAGCTGCTACCCCTGCGACCCGACCCCGGATAAGCGGAAGACGATGGATAGATAGATGGATGGAAAAAGGAAAGTTTTAGTCTTAAAAGTAGACAGGGCGTCTGCCTCACGGACCAAAACTGGGAGTTGGTTCCACAGGAGAGGAGCCTGATAGCTAAAGGATCTGCCTCCCATTCTGGTTTTAGAGACTTTAGGATCCACCAGAAGACCTGCAGTCTGAGAGTGAAGTCCTCTGTTAGGAATTCCGAAAGTTGGTACACAACATACGCATGTGGAATATTGCTAAAGTGTTACTTTAGAAATATTCCAATTGCTAAAGTGTTACTTTAGAAATATTCCAATTGCTAAAGTGTTACTTTTACATTATTACTTTTGGGTGTGTATCCACCAATTTAACTGTCAAACCTAACCCTAACCCTGACTATAAATAAACAAACGTACCATCTCTCCCAAGATGGTATGTTAGTACATATAATTTCATGTTTGAAAATTATTTGACTTGACTCCACGATTACCTTTGCAGATACTCTTCTGAACATTTTTTAAGAAGTTGCACTTTTTTCTTTGATCTTTGCTGTGGTTATTTTTGAAGGTGCACTTTACTTTTTGACTTCACAAATGTCTTTGCAGTTAAGCTATAGATCTGTTCAGTATTTTTCAAGGGCTGCTCTTTGTATTCTGAATTGATTTGTGTCTTTTGTTTTTTAAAGCAAATTACCACTTTTTTGTGTGATGGCATAAAAAAATAAACATTTGAATAGCCAAAACCTTTTGTTTGCTGTTATAGATAAGCCAGAGTTACTAAATCATTTGTTTTTCATAGATGCATCCAGCACAAGCTGTGATTATGCAAAATCTATATTGAATATGAACTCATCGGAATCGGTATCGGCCATGAAAAGCATAAAATTATCGGTTATCGATATCGGTTGAAATTTTTAATAACGTGCATCACTAAGCAAAATATTTTACTGTGATTTCATCCTCTTTGTATACATCCAATCAAAAATAAAACAGATTTCTCTTAAACCTAGTAGCATCACATTTCCTCATTAAACCTTTATGCAACTTCTGCGAACATTCTTAATATTTGTCCCAAATTTTAATCAAAAACTGGATTAGGCAGAAGTCAATGACATCACTTTTTTTCTGTGTCCCCTGTGTCCCCTGGATCAGCCCCTCATGACCGCTGCTGCACCGAATTTCTAAAAACAGACTACAATCTCTCTGTTAGCAAATTCCAATCATATTGACCAGGTTTCTTTGCAAAGAAAAGAGCAGAAAGCAGGATAGAAGTGTTAATAACGGTCAGCCGAAAGGTAAACAAACAGAAATTATAAAGCCACCACCTTTCTCCGCTGGAAGATCTCAATATTACCTGGCATAAGTTGGTTAAAACTTAGCATAATTTTGTTATATCTGCTTATCCCTGCATGTCCATTTTTAGATCATGACTTCTTACCATACGCCTGAAAGAGCTTAACCTGACTCATGCCAGACGTATGTTGCTCCGCCTAGCTCCACTCACATACATCTGGGACATCGCCGATAGAAAGTGATTTCTCCAACCAATTTTATGGTCTGGCCAATCAGGACGCAGGGCTGGAATTTCATAGATGTGACGTAGTGGAGACGCGACCATGACATGAGACTGTTTTGATAGCAATGGCAGCTCGTCGAGGAAGCAAGCGTTAACATTGATGCTGCTATTTCTTCCGTGTTGTCCAATCTACCTAATATTGTTTCATTAAAAGAACATCAGAGAACGGCTCTGAAGGCTTTTGTTGGGGGAAACCATGTTTTCGCCCTTCTCCCGACCGGATTTGGCAAGTTTTGTTTTCCGGGGCGCATCCGCCCCGGAGCGGTTAGCGATTAGCGCGAACCATATTAGGAGGCCTTTAGTCCTCAACGCGGTCGGCCCGGGATCGACTCCGACCCGCGGCGCTTTGCCGCCTGTCTTTCCCCCTCTTCCTGTCAGCTCACTGTTAAGAAAACGCGTGCCACTAGAGCCGCAAACACATAAAACACATTTTTTTCCTGCGTTGCTCTCATCAGCGTCACAGGTTAGCTTCGGTGTGAGTGGTTGAAATAGCACGTTGATAAAGATGACAGACAAGTGGCTTATCCAATCATATGCAAGAATTTTTGATAAGGCCCAGCCTTCAATAAAGGCAATTTCTATGGCGGTGTCCCAGATGTATGCGAGTGGAGCTAGGTGGAGCGACATGCATCTGGCGTGAGTCAGGTTAGAAAGAGCTCACTTCCCAGAGTCTTCTGTTGGAAGAAAGGTGGTTTTTCAAGGCTCTCCGTCCTTCATCTGAAAGCAGTAACTCAGAGAAAAACAATTGTTAGTATTTAGGTAAAGTATGCAGTCAAAACCCTGGTCCTCTTAGTGTCATTTTAACGTGATGTTTCTAAGTTCTTGGTTGATGTTTTATGCAATGATTATAGTGTTCCTCCACAATTTCAGCACATCGACAACACTACCTAAAGCAAAACCAAGATCAATAACGAGCTATACAGAAAAAGTAAAAACAGAATTTTAACCCTTCAGATCTGAAACTGCCCTAATTTTTGCTGATATTCTTTTCGTGCTCCAGGCCAGGACACACTGACCCAGCCTCGCAATCACATTCAAATCACATCATGGTCAGATTTGTTTTATCATATCTTTTGTCCTTTTTTCAGAATAAACTGTCCCTCTGTGGTTTTCCTCACCTTAGCGTAACTGGATAACGTCAAATGATTTGTAACGCATGATGTGTTTAATGTGGCCTTCTGATATTTTGACACTCTTCAAAATTGCTCTTTTGGCAGCAGTTAAATTCTTAGTCAAAAATCTCCCTTAAAAAGAAACATCATATCCAGTTCAATTTTATAGTTTTGATCAGAGCCAACGTACACATTGTACCTGTATTTTATACATGTATTAAATCAAAGCTATGCACATAATCTCTCATATTCTCCTCATATGCTGTTTGCCATTCTGTTAATATTCTAAAATCACAATATAAAGAGCCTCTAATCTGGTATTTCTACAGCTGTCATAAATCCATTGTCAAATACAAGGTCAGTGCAATTTAATAGTGTAACCCTGAATACAGCCCAACGCCTCTGGTTTACTGTACTCCTTAATTAAGCTCCAAACGAAAAAGCCAAAAGCCTTTATGTACAGCTTATCCCCAGTTCTAATCATTTCTAACAACCTTGAGATATTTTTCGTTCAGGCCATGTTAATATCTCCCTGTATTAATTTAATTTGGGCCTGACATGTAATGTGAAACGCCAAACTTCTATGTTATTAAATTGTCTCTCTTTTTCCTCTTTCAAACTCTTTTTAAACCTTTTCTGTTCATTGGAGGGCTCCAAAAAGCATTTATTTTAAGTGCAGCAGTCACTCAAAACAAAATAAACACTTTTGAAACCGTGGTATCTAGAATTTAAACTGAATTACGTCACACAGATGAACAGAGTTAGGAACATGCAAACAAGACATTTAGACAAACATACATACACACACACACACAGAGGGAGGCCTGTGTTTTCACACTATTCTACACAGATCTGTATGTCATTCATGTTTGAAACGTTTCGACTGCCGAAATACATAGTTTTTTAAAATTATCCAACACACCGCAGTTACTCCAGACGGGGAGGGCGGACAGGCAGCAATGACCCCGATCGTCTTATTTATTTGACTTACAGGCAATTTAACGGTTCGGCTCCGTAGGGATAACTCTCTTCATCTTGCAGACATTGGACCTGTGTTACTTTTTACGCTTCAGTTATTCTAGCCATTCTTTTCCGACTAGGCAAAACGTTGGTTACGTACTGTAACCCCAGATTCTATGAATATAGGCGTAGCCCTTTAAGGCTCTCGCTAGTGGGTTTATCCCTTCGCGCGCACTGAAAACTTTAGTCCACGCCCACCAGCTGTGTGGGCCCCACCCCGGTCAGTATAAATAACGGTCAGACCGGGCAATCGGCTCCCAAATAGCTATTTTTCTTCAGCCATTCAGGAGCCAGTGAGGCCCAGAACTTAAAGGGCTACGCCTATATTCATAGAATCTGGGGTTACAGTACGTAACCAACGTTCTATTTCATATAGGCTTCGGCCTTTAAGGCTCTCGCTAGTGGGTTAAAGGCGAACCCGGTCCAGGAGCCGCGGTATCAGCGGAACTGGAGGGAAGGCGTAAAGGAGCGTCTGTGGCCACGGATGAGCGAAGGCGTCCACTCCTAGAGGAGGATCCTCCTTCGGGCGAACCACAGCTGACACTGTGTGTTCTCTCGTGTGGAGAACAGGTCCACTGCTGGTCTGCCGAACCTGCTCCAGATCTGAGAGATCAGGTCGTGATGGAGGGTCCAGTCTCCGTGACGAGGACCCCCTCTGGACATGATGTCCGCTCCTCTGTTCAGGACACCGGGGATGTAAACTGCTCTGATGGAGAGCAGGTTGGTGCGTGCCCAGCACAGCAGCCATCTGGCCACGTTCAGCAGCTGAGCTGAGTGCACGCCGCCTTGCCGGTTTATGTACGCCGAGGTCTGACCCAGCGGAGCAGCACTGACAGCGCGTCTGCTCTCGGCTGTGAGAGTCGGGCTCTCATGGTGGCCGAGTTTAGCTCCACACCCAGATAAACTACCAGCTGGGACGGGAGAACAGAACTTTTCTCCCAGTTTATGGAGAAGCCCAGTTCTGTCAGATGTGTGGCCAGAGCTCTGGTCTGCACCGCCGCTTCTTCTCTGGATGGAGCTAACAAGAGCAGGTCGTCCAGATAAGAGGATTCTCATTCCTGCAGAGCGCAGCGGCTGCAGCGCCGTCTCCACGCGTTTGGAGAACGTGCGTGGGGCCAGATAGTAACCGATCGGCAGTAGGTTGTACTGATAGGGAATCCCCTGGAAGGAGAAGCGCAGATACTTCCTATGTTTCAGGATGATGGGAACATGGAAGTATGCGTCCTTCAGATCTATGGAGGTGAACCAGTCGTTCTGGTGAACGTTCTCCAGCAGCTGTCTGATTGTCAGCATGTGGAACCGTCTCTCCATGATCGTCTTGTTGAACAGGGACAGATCGAGAATAGGTCTCATTCCTCCCGTTTTTTTCGGGACCAGGAAATAACGGGAGTAGAACCCCGTGTTTTCCTCCCCGTGGGGAACCCTGGAAATGACGTCTTTTTCCAGGAGTTCCCGCAGTTCTGACAGGAGCGCAGCGCTCTGCTCTAGAGAGGCTAGAACCGTCTCCACGATGCCTGTGAACGGTGGGGGGTGAGACAGGAACTGCAGTTTGTAGCCTCTGCTGATCAGTCTGTCCATCCACCTGTCCAGGGAACATATGCGCCGCCACTCTGAGCAGCGCTCTGAGAGCGGACGCGCATTGATCTGCTGCGCCGTGGCGCTCATGGCTACGAGCCAGGCTAGGGCCCCTGCCGCCGTCCTCCTCGGAGATTCTCCGGGGGGAACCCATGGGGGGCCCGAGCAGAAAGGGCTGTGGGTCAACCCGAACCACGGCTTTAACCTGCAGACTCACCTCGGGGTTCTGAGGGGCAGCAGGGCCGAGCTGAGAGGAGGTGTGGATAACACGTCGCTTCACAGCAGGCTGCTGTGATGACGGCGAGGTTTCTCCGCTCCTACTGCGCGATGCGTGAGGAAGAGAGAAGGAGACATCAGCAGAGAACTCAGTGGGCTCTGGCTGAGCGCAGGGAGCTTCTCTGTGAACATGTTGCTCTAATGGAGCAGCTCCATCTGACGTTACACCACCAGAGACGTCAGCGTGGGTAAAACGTCGTTTACGGGCTGGCTCCCACGGTGTGAGGAGTGAGGAAGAGGAGCAGCAGTGAGCCTAGGTTGAACGCAGAGAGTTTCTCTAGGTTCAGGCCGCTCAGGGATTGTCTCGGCTGGAGTGGGAGAGACACTCCGCTCAGGACTGATGAGGTAACGGTGCGTCTGAAACGCATGTTTAGAGGTTACCGGCTCACCGTGGGTGGAGAATGTGCGTGAAGCCGCTGTGAGATCGTCCGATCTCACTGTAAGGCTGGATCTTTTACCACCAGAGACGTCAGCATGGGTAATACGTCTTTTACCAGCTGGCTGCCGCTGCACCGAGTTTCCTCTGCTCCCACGTTGTGAGGAGCGAGGAAGAGGAGCAGCAGCGTGAGTGAGCCTAGGCTGAACGCACAGAGTTTCTCTGGGTTCAGGCCGCTCGGATTGTCTCGGCTGGAGTGGGAGAAACACTCGGCTCAGGACTGGTAAGGTAACGGTGCGTCTGAAACGAAACTTTAGAGGCTACCTGCTCACCGTAGGTGCAGAATGTGCGTGAAGCCGCTGTGAGATCGTCTGATCTCACTGCAAGGCTGTAATCTGCTGAGATTTTGCCTTCTGATGAAGGTTTATGTTTTATTTCAAAACATTTAACAGATTCCAAATGACACACATTCCCTGCCTCCTGTCTCCTCTGTCCTCTCGGCTGATGACGGCCTCTCTGGGCCGCAGGCTGCCGCGCTGGGAAGGGCTGCTGGTGCCGGGAGGAGGAGGAGGCTGCTGGAGGAGCTGAGCGGGAGAGTCCAGGAGCCGTGGAGCGCCTGGACTCCTGCCGCTGGTTACGGCGGTCCCGCCAGTCACCAGAGGAGCGAGGCCGCACCAGTTCCCGAAATGTCTCAGACTCCTCTGCGGTTTTCTGGAGCTTCTCCAGCGGCAACTTAAAATGAGGCCCGAACAGGGCATCCGGGCTGATGGGGCTCCCCAGCATCTCCTTCTTCAGGTCCTCCGGGATGGAGGAGAACAGGTGGAGCCAGATGTTCCTCTGGATCATCGTCTGCCAGGCAGAAATGCGGGCAGAGCAGACAGCTGAGGCCGCGCAGAGGTTGAGGATGGCGTTAGCGGAGCTGCAGAGCTGGCTCTTCGTCTCGGCCTGCAGATCCAGCTCCTCTGCCGTCTTCTTATTTTCCTTTGGCCAGTTTCCTTTACTTTATCCATACGGGCTCTTTGATCAGAAAAGTGGCTTTAAAGATATCTTTATGAGATTGCTAGGGGGCCAGCTAAACCCAATTTCTTATTTGGCCGGGGGCTTTGCGCATCCGTTTTTCGGAGGGTGGCAGTTTCTTACAGCATCATTATATATATATATATATATATATTAGTGCTGTCAGTTAAACGTGTTATTAACGGCGTTGACGTAAACCCATTTTAACGCCGACAATTTTTTTGTCGCCGTTAATCGCGCGTCAAAACACACACACCGTTCCCTAATGTTTTCCCCCCCGCCGCGCTCTCCGGACTGTTTCTCTTACCCTCGGCGCTTTCCGTAGTTTCAAGAGTGCTAGAAAACTGTAGCAAAACAAACCCGCGCTGTTGCCAAAGACTGTTTATTTCATGCGACTTTGGGCTTCTTTTTTCTAAAAACGCGTCTAAATTTCATGAGTCACGGGTTGCGGGTTTTTCGGGCAGGTTTGTGAAAGTGAAATCGCTTATTTGGGCTCTAAAATAAGTGACGAAATAGGGGTTATTATGAGACCTGCCTGCACTACATTTGAGTATAATATCCCTCCGCCATAGGAGCCGTCGGTAGTAAAGGCAGACAGAGCAACTCTGCTCGTATTTTCTGCAGTTTACGGTGCAATAACCGGTGATAACTGCTGAAAGTAGATTACATGGTGCAGATCACCATTTTAAGCAGAGATTGGTTCTGAAGATGAGTTTTTACACGTTGATAACAGAAACCCCAACCCATAAACCGTACTTTAATGCTTATTAATTTGTTGTCTCTGTATTTGACAAACCAAGGATGAATCACGTTGCCAAACGAAGTACCTGGAGTTACTAATCAGTTCCTAAACAGTCTCTTTCAGGGGTATTAAGCTCCTGGCCCAGTTGCAAGCAAAGTGTAAGACTGGAATGACCTGGAAATTTAAAACCTTTTTCCAGGCTTAAACCCTATGAATATGGATAGAAACAGCAAGCCAAAATATTCAAAGAAATTATTGTTGTTGGTGTGAAAGCTCAGAATTAGATGTGTGAGAGAGAGAGTGAAGAAATGAACAAAACTTATGACTTTATTGAAATGTACAATTTTTATTAATTTATATGTTTATCCATAATACCATGTGTATCTTTGTTTAAGAGGCAAAAAAAATATATCGGCATGAAAACAGGTATTTATTTACACATTTGTTTACACA